>JABCRI010001472.1:0-57469 GCA_015143295.1 Tetracentron sinense
ACCCCCAAAAGACGATAAAGAACTTTACTGCAAATTTCTTGCAAAAAACGCGGAAGACCGAGCGATCTGGTTGTGGTTTAGACCGATTCGATCGGTGGCCTACGAGAGATCGGTGGTTTAGGGCCACGATCGACGTCAAAACTACTCCTATGGAAATTTCCCCATACAAAATTTTGACAGGGCGATAGCTACCGCTCGATCGGTTATGGTACCCGATCGATCGCCCTGGACGTGATTTGAGCCGAGCGATTCGTTTCTCTGTATGTCTGGACTGTTTTGACCATATCTTTTGACTCGCTCGTCGGATTTCGACGATTCAACTTGCGTTGGGTTCATCTTTCAAAACCGCACATTTTCTGACGTTTCGGAAAATTTCCGCTTTCTCCCTTATTTTATGATTAGGACTACAAAAAAACGGCCAATTAGCTACGAAGTGTGCTATTCATTAAGGATGAAAAAGTTCCGGGTGCTTACATTCTCCCCTCCTTATAAAAATTTCATCCCCGAAATTGGACGATACAGATACATGCACAAAATCAAAACAAATTACAAGCCAATAGCACAATCTATTCAAACAAATCGGGATACTTTGCTTTGACTTCGGCTTCACGCTCCCACGTGGCTTCTTCTCGGGCATGATGTTGCCATTGCACGAGGGCACTAGCGGAATAGTCGTTGTTGCGAAGCACTTGATCTCTCCTATCCAAAAATATGAAACCGGCTTCTCAAACTAAAGTGAGGTTCCTCTCGGATCTCTATCGATCAAGCTTCGATGATATGAGAAGGATCCGAGATGTACTTACGGAGCAGCATAGAGACATGGAATACATTATGGACCCCGCCGCCATGTGAGCGGGCAAGCAACACGGTAAACCACCTCGCCAAACTCGGTAATGATTCTCGAACGGACCACATATCGGGCTAAGCTGCCTCTCATTCCCGAATCAGCATAAACACCTTTGGTCGGTGAAATCCTTACAAACACAAAATCACGACGTTCGACTCGGCAATTCAAGAATCTCTACTCTTCGGTTGTGCGGCATAGCTTTTCTGTCTATCTTTGCGGTCTTTAACTCTCACCGGATAAGCTTGAACCCTATCCTGAGTTTGTTCAATTAACTCGGGGCCCAAAATCTTTCTTTCTCCACTCTCTCCCAATACAACGGGGATCTACAACTCCTTCCGTACAAAGACATCCTCGAAAGGCGCCATTTGTATGCTTTCTTGATAACTATTGTTGTAAGAGAATTCCCCAAAGGGAGTGGATCTTCCCAACTTCCCTTGAAGTCTAGCATACATGCTCGGAGCATATCTTCAATAACCTGATTCACCCTCTCGGTTTGCCCGTCGGTCTGTGGGTGGAAAGCTGTGCTAAAGTCTAACCGGGAGCCCATTGCACCTTGAAAACTTTTCCAAAACCTGGATGTGAATCTTGGGTCTCTATCCGACACAATACTCACTGGCACCCCATGCAATCGGACTATTTCTTTGATGTATAGCTCCGCTAACTGGTTGGAGTTGAATGTAGTCCGGTATGGTAAGAAATGAGCGGACTTCGTGAGTCTATCAATAACTACCCATATAGCATCGGTCTTCTTGACCGTCTTCGGTAACCCCACGATGAAGTCCATAGAGATATGTCCCATTTCCACTCGGGAATAGGGAGAGACTGCAAAAGACCCGCCGGTCTCAAATGCTCCGCTTTCACCTGTTGGCACACCAACACCGTGCCACATACTCCGCAACCTCCCTCTTCATGTTTCGCCACCAAAAGTGACTCTTGAGGTTCCGATACATCTTTGTCCCTCCGGGATACACTGTATACTTAGACCGGTGAGCCTCGTCCATAATCTCTCTCCGAAGGTCTACATTGGCTGGGACACAAAGTCTTCCCTTGAATGTAATAGCACCTCGGCTAGTGAGAGAGAAGTCCGTACTACCCTTGGCCACTTCCTTATCCCGGAAAGCCAACAAGTCAGTGTCTGTGGCTTGATACTCCTGGATCAAGTCTATAAGGTACGGCCGAACTGTAACATTTGCCAAAACCGGACTGCGGACAGAATCGTTCACACTGATGTCTAGATTGCCAATCGTCTAACAGTCTCCATTCCCGCACCAACATGTGAGCCAACAACCCCGATGGTTCCTACTCAGAGCGTCTGCCACCACATTTGCTTTTCCCGGGTGATATTGGATAGTGCACATCGTAGTCCTTTAAGAACTCAATCCAACGCCGTTGTCGTAAGTTTAACTCTTTTTGGGAAAAGAGATACTTGAGGCTCTTGTGGTCCGTGTACACATAGAACTCCACCCCGTACAGATAATGTCGCCAAATTTTAAGTGCAAACACGACCGCCGCAAGCTCCAAGTCGTGAGTGGGGTAGTTCTTTTCATGCTCTTTCAACTGCCTTGATGCATAGGCAATGACTTTCTTGTGTTGCATTAGGACACACCCGAGTCCGACGTGCGAGGCATCACTATACACCTCATACCCAAAAGGTCCAGATGGCACAGTAAGGACAGGGGCTGTGGTGAGGCGTTTCTTTCAACTCTTGAAAACTTACTTCACATCGGTCACTCCAACTGAACTTTGCATTTTCCTTGTCAAGTAGGTGAGAGGTGCAGCCAGACTGGAGAATCCCTCCACAAATCTCCGGTAGTAGCCTGCCATCCGAGGAAACTACGTATCTCCGTGACGCTCTTGGGCCTCTCCCAACTCATGATTGCCTCACCTTGGCTGGATCTACAGAAATGCCCTCGGCCGACACCACGTGTCCAAGAAATGCGACCTTCTCTAACCAGAACTCGCACTTACTCAATTTGGCATATAGCCTATGCTCTCTCCACATCTCCAGAGCAAGGCGGAGGTCTCGCGCGTGATCTTCCCGTGTCTGGGAATACACCAAAATGTCATCAATGAATACAATCACGCATCGATCCAAGTAAGATCGGAACACCCGGTTCATCAAATCCATGAATGCCGCCGGTGCATTCGTCAGCCCAAAAGGCATGACAAGGAACTCGTAATGCCCATACCGAGTCCTGAAGGCCGTCTTCGGAACATCTTCCGCCTTGACCTTAATTGATGATACTCCGATCTAAGATCAATTTTGGAGAAGAATCTCGCTCCCTTCAGTTGGTCGAACAAGTCATCGATCCTTGGTAAGGGATAACGATTCTTGATAGTTACCTTGTTCAACTGACGGTAGTCTATACACATTCTCATCGACCCCGTCTTTCTTCTTTACAAAAAGGACCGGAGCTCCCCACGGTGACACACTTGGTTGGATGAAACCAAGTTGTTGTAACTCCTCAATTTGCTTCTTCAATTCTTCAAGCTCTATCGGGGCCATTCTATATGGGGCTCTTGAAATTAGAGCGGTGCCCGGAGTAAGCTCTATAGCGAACTCAATCTCCCGATTCGGAGGTACCCGGGAAGTTCCTCCGGAAACACGTCCAAGAAATCACTCACGACCGGAATGGCCGAGGAGTTTTGTGCTTCTAGGTTTGTTACACTCAAGGCTGCGAGGCGAGCAATGTCCCTCTCTCTTAATCCTCGGAAGTGAAAAGGCTTACCCCCTTCCGGCTTGAAATTCACCATCTTCTCAAACACCAACATGCCCGTGATGGTTTGACAACCAATCCATCCCTAAGATGACATCAAAATCCAAGTCTTGAAAATCTAGGACGATGAGATCGGCTAACAGTTCATTCTCCCCCACTTGAACCACACTATCCCCGAATATCTTGTCCGTATCAACTGACTTGCCGAGTGGAGTTGCAATGGTCAACTCCTGCTTTAACGGAGTAGCCTCAGTCAAAAATCCCTTTGCGAAACTAGGTGACACAAAGGAGTGAGTGGATCCTGTGTCGATCAACACTCGGGCAAGACATTCGTTCACTAACAAAGCGCCTGTGCGATTAAGTGACTACTATTAGTAGATTTCAAACAACAAGCATCATACATAGGTAACCCTTAGTATAGAAACTCACAAAGCAAACCATAGAAATTTTACACAATTTAAATTCTAGAATTCGTGCGTACCTTGCACGACATCGTCGGATGCACGTGCGTCTCTCTCGGATAAGGCAAAGACTCGGCCCTGTGTGGCTGGGCGAGGAGGCCGGGTAGACTGTGAGGCCCTCGAAGCCTGAGAAGAGCTAGGCTGAGATGTCTGCCAAACCGGGGGCCTGCTCCCTGAAGACTGAGTTGGCAATTGACGCCGGGGACAATCTCTGACCATGTGGCCTTGGTCACCACAATGGAAGCAACTTCCTGAAACTCTCCGGCATTCTCCCGCTGGATGCCTCCTCCCACAAAGAGTGCAAACATCATGCAAATAGGAGGACGGAGCATACCCCGTAGCCTGAGTAACTACGGGCGAGGAGCATATGAGGTAGCCGGGCGAAAAGCCGGTGGAGCGAAAGAGCGGGGAGCCTGTGGTGCTGAATACATCCTCTGTGACTGAGCCGGGCCTGCAGACTGATACAAGCTCGTCCTTGCTCTTTTCTCCCCTGAACTACTCGACTGTCCTTTTTCCATTCCTCTCCTTTTGAAGAACTCCTCGGAGTTCGACTCGGCCAATAGTGCTTTATCAACAACTTCAGAATATGTCTCATGTCTAAACATCGAGACTCGGTCCTTGAGATAGGCCTTCAACCCCCTCTCGAATTTCCGGGCCTTCATAGCCTCGGTCGCTATCATGTGTGGAGCAAATCGAGATAGCTCCGAAAATTTGGCTTCATAAGCCGCTACGGACATATTACCTTGCTCCAAGGTAATGAATTCGACTTCCATCTTTTCTTTCATCCCGACCGGAAAATACTTCTTGTTGAAAACCTCCAAGAATTCCTCCCAAGTCCAATCTTGACCTTGCCGGGTCAACTCTCGGGTCCGAAGTGCAGACTTCCACCAATGATCGGCCTCGCCTTCAAGCATAAAGGCGGCCCATGTGACCCTTTCCACTTCAGTAGGTGCTAATACCGAGAATATCTTCTCAAGTTGCCGGATCCAACCCTCAGCAACAAGTGGATCAATGCTTCCACAAAAAGTTGGAGGCCTCATCCTCCGAAAAGCTTCTATCCCGGCTTGGGCTCGGTTAGGAGGAGCCGGTATGAGTGCCGCATTAGGCGGAGTGGCCGGTTGCCTTGCCGCCAACATAGCCAAGGTCTCGGCTCTGGATGCGAATGCTTGGGCAAAGTCGGGTTGGTCATCACCCGATGGAGCATCACCTCCATTACCCCTCGTGTTGTACCCGCGACCCCGGGTATTGCGTCTCATGATTTCTCCTGAGAACGACAATACAACATGAGTCTAACTTGGATACGCATTTAGTACAATTTCGCAATTCACTTAATACATATTCATCAAGCACATTTAATAAGTACAACACAAATAATGTACACATGGTATATAACACAATAGCATAACATACAATCCGTGTTCCTAGCGTAGGACTCTATGTTCGGTTGAAGTTCAACCCATTTTGACTAAGACTAACTTGTTAGTCTATACTTGGAATAACCCTCTCTAAGGTGATTCTAATACCTTGTTCAATCATCTAAGTGACCCTAGGGACTCTAATGCCTAGAGCTCTGATACCACTCTGTAACGCCCCAAAATACCCCCTAGGAGTTTAGGGATATTTTAGGTGTCACACTGCGAACCTATCAAACCATCCTGTAATGCACAAGATAAAATACAGTACTCATAACGATAATCAGAGCGCGGAAGCTATCATATATGCGGAAGCGTAAACAAATTTTCATTTCTTCTGATGATCCAAAATAGTATTCCAAGTTAACATAAATACAAGACATGTCTAAGCCTAAGGTGGACAGGCCCACCTGTCAAAATATCAAAATACACCAAACCCTCTCATACTCTCCCCTCAACAGTAGTCGAGGTATGGCCACGCATCGAGGTCTCGGTCCGCCTGAGACTGTAATGGGATAGCCGACTCTCTCTCCTCTGTATACTCTTCCTCGACCCAAGGCTCCGGGTCGAGGGCTCCCTCAGTACCTGCCGACATGAAAGTACGGCTGAGCATGGAATACTCAGCGAGTACAAGCTACTAGCAGACCATAACAATAATAAAGCACACAATAGTAATATCATACAAGCAGTAATAGAAACATCACAAAGAAACAGTATAGGGCATAACACAATACAAGCATCCTGACGTGCGTACATGAATGCGAAAACGCCGATAAAACTCATGCTTGAAAACCCTTGTCATGTCCCGGTATGCCTCGTAGAAATCATGTATGCGTGCATGCATGAATGCATGATCATCATCTTGTAAACCTCCATCTTGTAAACTTGTGAGCCAGAGGCTAGCACCCGAATCTCCCTGGGCTGCCAACCTCCTTGATATGCAATGCACTTGTGAGCCAGAGGTTAGTACCCGAATCCTCCCTGGGCTACCAACCTCCTTGACAATAGGTGATTTTTATTACTTGTTTAGTTTTCTTGTGAGCCAGAGGCTAGTACCCGAATGTCCCTGGGCTACCAACCTCCTTGACAGTAGGTGTTTTAGGGGTTATCTTGTGAGCCAGAGGCTAGTACCCGAATCCTCCCTGGGCTACCAACCTCCTTGACATGCAATATTTTCTTGTTGTTTATTATATGCACATGCTCTTGAAATCTCGGTTCATGCTATCATGCGTGCTCGTGTACATGTCCATAGTGACAATCATGATAATGGGAATAACCAAAATATGACATTTCAATTCAATTCATGATATGAACATAGGTAACACAAGTAGTTTGCATAACATTTGATCAATTTATCATTTCTAAGAACGCGCACATAAAACCCATTTCCATATTCTTCATTGAGATCATTTATTCATAGTTTAGGTATTTTGTCAAACACTTTCATACATTATTCCTTAGTAGTTTATTTCCTTCTTTTAAATGCATATTTTCCATTCAATCACACAATGGTAAGTTTGTTATTTGTACTATGCCCATCCTCCATTTTCCAATCCACATCCCACACATCATATATCACACATTCGGCATCCAATCGCCGTATCCAACCTCCATCCAAGCATCCCTACTCTTTCTTTATCTTGTTTATATTTATTATAGATGACACATTTTGCAAGGAATAAAACACACTAACAAGAATCATATTTCATAAGGAAAAACCTAGATTTATTGCTAGGGAAAGTTAGTAGGGTGTACTAACCTTAGATCAAGGTTTGATCTTGAAGAAGCCTTGAAATAGAAGCTCTATTTGGAAGGAGGAAGCCTTTGCTTGAAGGGGACTTGAGTTGGGGGAAGAAACCTCTTTCAAAACGTGAGTGAGTGCTGCCCTAGCTTGGAGAATGCACCTCCACACGAGCTTGAGTTGAAATCTTGAAGAAAACGTGCTTGGGGACGATCTAGGGTCTTCACCCCTTTGATTTCTTCTCCAAAAGCAACCTAGGTTTAGGAAACCCTTTTCTCTTCTCTCTTATCTCCCAAATCTCTCTAAGTATAGTGAATGATGCCCTAAGGCTCGGGCAAGCCTTAAGGAGAAAGGGTTTAACCCCCAAAAGACGATAAAGCCCTTACTGAAATTTCTGCAAAAACGCGAAGACCGAGCGATCGGTGGTTATGACCGATCGATCGGTTGCCTACCGAGCGATCGGTGTTTATGGCCGATCGACCGGTCAAAAACTCACTCTCTGGAAAATTTCCCCATACAAAATTTCTGACCGTGCGATAGCTACCGATCGATCGGTTATGGACCGATCGATCGCTGACTGGACCGAGCGATCGGTTCTCTGTATGTCTGGACTGTTTTGACCATATCTTTTGACTCGCTCGTCGGATTTCGACGATTCAACTTGCGTTGGGTTCATCTTTCAAAAACGCACATTTCTGACGTTTCGGAATTTCCGATTTCTCCCTTATTTATTGATTAGACTACAAAAACGGCCAATTAGCTACGAAGGTGCTATTCATTAAGGATGAAAAAGTCCGGGGTGCTACATTTTCTTTCTTGCTGAATCTCATAATTCCTTTGCTAGGTGAAATCTTCACAAAGACTTGATCTCCAACTCGAAATTCTAAGTCTCTACGACGATTGTCTGCATAACTCTTTTACTTATCTTGTGTTGTCTTTAACCTTTCTCTGATGATCTTAACCTTGCCTGCAGTCTGTTCGGTCAACTCAGGGCCCAATACCTTTCTCTCTCCAACTTCATCCCAGTATAAAGGAGACCTGCAACTACGCCCATACAATGCCTCAAAAGGTGCCATTTGGATGCTTGCCTGATAACAATTATTGTAGGCGAACTCAACCAATGGCAAATGATCCTTCCAACTGCCTTTGAAGTCTAACATGCAAGCTCAGAGCATATCCTCTATAATCTGGTTTACCCTCTCGGTCTGCCCATCTGTTTGAGGATGAAAGGTGGTGCTAAAATCCAAACAGGGACCCATGGCGTTCTTAAAACTCTTCCAGAACCTGGAAGTAAATCTAGGATCTCTGTCTGACACTATACTCATGGGCACCCCGTGCAACCGAACCACTTCTTTAATATACAATGCAACTAGCTGGTTTGCGTTGAACGTAGTCCAATAGGGAAGAAAATGTGCAGACTTTGTCAACCTGTCGACTACGACCCAGATAGCATCGGAGTTCCTAGCCATCCATGGCAACTTAACAATAAAGTCCATAAAATATCCTCTCATTTCTACTTGGGAATAGGAAGGGATTGCAAAAGCCCTACTGGCCTCATATGCTCAGCCTTGACCTATTAGCACACCAAGCACCGAGACACATATTCTGCCACTTCTCTCTTCATGTTTCGCCACCAATAGTAACTCTTCAGATTCGGGTACATCTTCGTACCACTAGGATGCACAGTGTACCTGGACCCGTGAGCTTCATCCAAGATCTCGCTCTTCAACTTCACATTAGCAGGAACACATAACCTTCCTTTGATTGTTCAATTTTCATTCAAAGAGAATTCATCACTCCCCTTCCTAATCGCCTTATCTCTGTAAGCAAGTAGCTCCGCATCCGAATCCTATAATTCTCGGATCCAAACTTGGATATAAGGCCTGACTGTAAGGTTAGCCATGACTGGCCCAAATGTGGGAATACTAAAGCTGGTATTGAGGTTGGCCATGACCTCCAACATCTTCCATTCTTGAATCATCATATGGGCGACAAGTCCAAGAGGCTTCCTGCTAAGAGCATATTCCACCACATTGGCCTTACTCTGGTGGTATTGAATAGAGCATTCATAATCCTTCAAGAATTTCATTCATTGCTGTTGTCACATATTCAACTCATTTTGGGAAAATAGGTATTTTAAGCTTTTGTGATCAGTGAACACATCAAACGATTCCCTATAAAGATAATGCCACCAAATCTTCAATGTAAACACTACTACGACAAGCTCTAAGTCGTGTGTAGGGTAGTTCTTCTCATGATCTTTCAACTGCTGGGAAGCTTAAGCAATAAGCTTCCTGTTTTGCATCAAAACACACCCTAACCCGACATATGAGGCATCCCTATAAACTACAAATCCACCACTCCCTGATGGCACTGTGAGAACGGGGCCGTAGTAAGCTGCTTTTTCAACTCCTGGAAACTAATCTCGCATTTGTCACTCCATACGAATTTAGTATTCTTCTGCATCAAGTATGTGAGAGGTGCTGCTAAATTGGAGAATCCCTCTCTGAATCTCCAGTAATAGCCTACTAAGCCAAGGAAACTTCGAATCTCGGTGACACTTCTAGATCTTTCCCATTTCATCACTGTCTCTATCTTGGTTTGATCTACTGAAATGCCCTCAGCAGACACCACATGGCCAAGGAACGTCACTTTCTCCAACCAAAACTCATACTTACTCAACTTGGTATACAATCTATGCTCATGAAGAGTCTCAAGTGCAAGGCAAAGATCTCAATCATGATCTTCCCGTGTTTCAGAATACATTAAAATATCGTCTACAAATACAATAAAACACCGATCGAGATACGGTCTGAACACCCGGTTCATCAAATCAATAAATGCCGTCAGTACATTCATCAAACCAAAAGACATGACCAGGAACTTGTAGTGCCCATAGCGAGTCCTGAAGGCAATCTTTGGAACATCTTCCGCCTTGATCTTCAATTGATGATAATTTGATCTCATATCAATCTTCGAGAAAAATCTTGCTCCCTTTAGTTGGTCAAACAAGTCGTCTATTCGAGGTAAGGGATAACGATTTTTTATCGTGACCTTGTTTAACTGCCTATAGTCAGTGTACATCCTCATCGACCCATCCTTCTTCTTCATGAAGAGTACAGAAGCTCCCCATGGTGACACACTTAGCCGGATGAACCCAAGTTGTTGTAACTCATCGATTTGCTCTTTCAACTCTTTAAGCTCTATTGGGTCCATCCTATACGGTGCTCTTGAAATCGGAGCTGTGCCAGGAGCAAGCTCTATCGTGAATTCGATCTACTGTTCTGGAGGCAATCTTGGTAAATCCTCTAGAAATACATCCATGCACTCACTTACAACTTGGATAACTGAGGAGTTTTGTGCCTCTAAGTTTGCTAAACTGAGAGTTGTGAAGCAAGCAACATCTCTTCTATGTAGTCCTTGAAAGTGAAATGGGTTGACTCCTTCCGGCCTACAATTCACCATCTTCTCAAAGCATGCCACATGTCCATGGTGATTTGATAGCTAATCCATCCCGAGAATGACATCGAAGTCTACGTCTTGGAACTCTAGGATGATCAAGTCGACTGTTAACTCATGTTGCCCGACTTGCACAACGTAATTCTGGTACACTCTATCAGTATTAACTGACTTGCCTAGTGGGGTTGAAATCGATAACTCTCGCTCTAGATTTTCCGATTAACAAGCAAAACCCTTAGCAAAATTGGGTGAAACGAAGGAATGAGTGGTTCCTGTGTCGATCAACACTCGGGCTAGACATTCATTTATCAATAACGTGCCTGTGTATACCGGTAATTCAATCAATAGATTTCAATCAACACCATACACCAGTTATACGTAACATGTTGCATACATAAGTAACAATGTACTATAATAGTAGGCATTCATAACTTGGAACAATCTTAGCATTTTAGCGTACCTCGCACGACATCGTTCAATGCCTGTGCGACCCGTTCTGTCATAGAAAATACTCAGTCCTGGTTTGTCAAGTGAGGTGCTCGTGTCAACTTTGATGGCCTAGATGCCTGAGAAGAGCCTTGATGGGAAGGTTGTCGGACCGGAGGCCTACTCCCTGAGACTGAGATGGCAATTGTCGTCAAGGAAAATCTCGAATCATGTGACCATGGTCACCATAATGAAAACATCCACCTGAAAATTTCTAACAGTCTCCAGCTACATGCCTCCTTCCACAATGAGAGCACACCTCATAGGAGAATGTAGAAGGTGTGGGTGGCATATGCCTGGGAGCCTGAGTAGTGACAAGGCGAGGAGCCTGTGTCACAGTCGGTTGGACAGGTGGTGGGGCCATAGGGTGAGAATTCTGCAGTGCCAAAGCCTGATGAGCCTATGGTTGTGCTGACCTAGCAGGCTGATATGTCGTAGTCCTAGCCCTCTTTTATGTTGAGCCACTAGACTGGCCTCTCACCATATCCCTTCTTTTAAAGAACTCCTTGGAATTCATCTCTGCCAACAATGTCTTATCCACCACTTCTGAATAGTTCTCATGCCTAAATAGAGAGACTGTCTCCTTCAAGTAGCCCTTGAAACCTCTTTCAAATTTTCGGGCCTTCATAGCCTCTGTGGCTATCATGTGTGGTGCGAATCTAGATAATTCTGAAAACTTGGCCTCATACTCGGCCGCAGTCAATTTGCCTTGCTCCAAGGTAATAAATTTCACTTCTTTCTTTTCCCTCTCTCCTATCAGGAAGTACTTATAAAAGACGTCTAGAAATTCTTCCCATGTCCAATCTTGACCCAGTCGGGTCAGATCCCGAGTCCTAACAGCGGACCGCCTCCACCAATGGTCGGCCTCACCTTCTAGCATAAAGGCGGCCCAGGTGACCCTCTCTGCCTCAGTAGGCAATAATACTGAAAAGAGCTTCTTTAGCTGCCTGATCCATGATTCAGCTACTAATGGATCCGTACTCCCATAAAAGACAGGAGGCCTCATCCTCCGGAATGCCTCTATCCTAGCTTGTGCCCTTGGCACTGGAGGAGCAGTTACAAGTGCTGTAGCAGGAGGAGTAGCAGGTTGCCTAGCTGCAAGCACAACCAATGTCTCGGCTATAGATTGCAAGACTTGTGTGAGTTCAAATTGCTCATTCCCTTCCGGAGCACCACCTCTATTTCCTTGAGTATGGTTACCGCGACCTTGATTGCTACATCTCATGATTCAATCCTGAGAACAATAACAAAGCATGAGTCTAACTTGGAAACCATATTTGTTCCAGTCATAATTTAAACCTTCACTTATTATTTATAGGTTATATATCATGGTTTGACAAAGTGTACATGGCAATAGTAGACGCATACAATTTGTGTTCCTAGTGTAGGACACTAAGTTGGTTTCCGTTTCAACCAGTTTTGACTAAGACTAACTCGTTAGTCTATATTTGGAATACAATTCTTTCCTTGGACCTACTATCTAGTTTCAATCACTACTATATTGATTCTAAGTGACCCTAATGGACCAAATGCCTTGGCTAAGTCACGGTATCAGACTCTAAGTGACCCTAGAGAACCTTATGCCTACGCTAAGTCACGGTATCAAACTCTAAGTGACCCTAGAGAACCTTATGCCTACGCTAAGTCACGGTATCAAACTTTGTCGCGCCCTAAAATCCCCCCTAGGAATTAGGTGAGACTTTAGACGTGACTAATCATGAATCTTGACAAACCATCTTGCAAATTGTACAAGGCATATATGCAGCGGAAATCTAAATCAAGTGCGGAAGCGTAACTAACTTTTTTCTTTTCTTCTTTCTATACATATTCTGTATTCCAAGTTCATATACAAAACATCTCAAGTAAAGGTGGACATGCCCACCTATCAAAATACAAAAAGATAAAGAGAACCTCGCTGACTCTCCACTCAACAATGGTCTAGATAGGGTCACCTATCTAGATCACTGTCCTCCTGAGGCTGTACTGGAATAGACACCTCTTCTTTAACATACTCTTCCTCAATCCATGGCTCGGGATTAAAGATATCTACCGGACTTGCCAACATGAAATGTACGGCTGAGCATGGAATACTCAGAGAGTACAAGCTACTAGCTAACAATAGTAATAACATAAAAAAAATTCATGATTCCAATTTAAATGATATAAATGTACATGCCATGCATGAGATTAAATGCGAAAACCCATGTAAAACTCCATGTGCAAAATTCATACTTATTTGTGAAAATATAGGTTCGTGTTTCAAACATGTTTGTTGTTCTTAAAAACCATTCTTGTCTCGTGAGAATCATGCTTGTCTTGTCTTGTCGTGTTTGAATCACATGTCTTGTCTTCCTTGCTTTGTCTTGCTTTACTTGTCTTGTTTACTTGAAGCTAGATGTTAGCGTCCTGGGTGACTAATACCCGAACTATGACATGGACGGACATATTAGCCTCACTAACATCCTTGACCGGCCCAATGTCAAGCATTATTATGTTTTTCCTTGAAGCCAGATATGGCATATCCTTGGATATGCCCTACCCTTGACCGGCCCAATGTACGGCTTTATAATGCGTTGCGTGGAATCATGTGTCTTGTCTTGGCTTGTTTTCATATACTTATACTTAAAAATTTGGTTATACATGCATGCATGCTTGTGCATAGTGCATTGTCAACATCATGATGGCATGAAAGTACTTAAATGAATAACACATAGCATTCAAGCATTTATATAGGCATGGAAGATTTTAAAGAAAGCATATATATAGGGGTGATAGAAATGGAACATTCGTTGAAGAACCTTAAAACATCATAGTACTCTTGGAAAGGCTTTAAACATGGAAATCTTGGCACTAGACATCATACATTTGGCATACATGGCATGTAGCATGGTTTACTTCCTATTACATCCCAATCATGCTTAATAATCCATAAATTTTAGGGGAAACATGCTTGGTTTGTTATTTGAACACAATCTCACATAATCTTAAAATTGAAAAGCTTCAAAACCCAATTTTGGAAATCTAGGTTATCACTAAACTAGGTAGTAGAAAATACTTACTATTTTACTCAAAAACTTACATGGAGATCCTACTCTTTAATATTTACATTATCACTAATTTAGGTAGTAGTAAGTACTAACCTTTACGATTGGGGAAGACTTGAGGATACTTGAGAAAATGAGATCCAAGCTTTAAAGAAGAAGGATCCTTGTTTGAAAGGAGAGATCCAAGCTTTAATTGATCATCCAAATCAACCTTTGCTCTAAAACCCTAGTTCTTCCCTTCTTCCCTTCTCCAATCTCTCCAAAATGTAAGCTTGAGGGTTTATGAACCCTCAACCCACGAATTTGGGTTATTATAGGGAAAGGGGAGGTCAAAAGACCAATCTACCCTTAATGATTTGGCAAAACAGACCAAAGGGGCAAAAATTTCGGGGGATCGGTTGACTGGTAATGAGGATCAGTCGACCGGTCCAAACACTTCTCTCTAGAACCATTTCTCATACATTTAGTGCGATATTCGGTCGACTTGTAGTGGGCATCGGTCGACCAGTTGCCTATCGGTCGACCGGTAGCAAATTCAGTCGACCGGTAATGCCCTGATTCTTGCCATTTTTGCTATTTTTTCTCATCTTTTAACACTTCGCACTTTTCCAACCTCTCTCATTTAACCCAATTTAACCTTTGAAACTTTCTTAAGACTTGAACATATTTTAAAAACAAATTATTTCTCAAAATAGAAACACGATAATCTAATTATCATATAGAACCATCCCATCACTTACATATGGCATCAAGCCTTCATCGGCACTATTCACACACCATTCACCAGCTATGCACATGATGTTTTGGGGTTCTACACCATACCCCCAATATAAAAGGGCATCTATTAACATTGTTGGCAGAAGAAACAACCCAGATCTAGAACAACTTACAACTCCGGTATTCCAAGGAATCGGTGCAATACCTGGGCAAGACTTGTCAGAAAGGCAAAAATATCTGAATTCAATTGCTATTGTTTTAGCTGCACTAGACGAAACTGAGTCCTCCAGAGCGGTTGAAACATTGGTGCATAATCCATGGATTCTGAGGAAGAGAAGCCATAGAAATAAGGTCAGGGGCAAAGAAGTAGTTCAAGATCCGAGTCAATCGGCTCCAGAAGCAGACATCAATGAATCCTATGAGAGATCAAAGCAAGAAATAACCCCAGTAACCTCTCCAAAAGAGTTGGGAAGAACCCCTCCAATAGAGGATTATGACTTTGAAGAACCAGTTATTCAGTCTGCAATAATAGAGTTCATTACCCGATGGAGAGTCTTGACCTTCTCCTGTCCTCAAAAGTTCATTTAGCTGAAACTTATCCGGATGTGCCTCAACAACTTCAGGCATGATCTATCAACTGCCCTCATTGCCCAAACCTTTGTAGGTTTTGAAGATTTGTGGACAAAAGCACATGACATGGGGAACCACATAGGAAAGAGAATGTGAGGTAGAGGCACTAATTGCCTTGAATCTTCAATAGTCACAGTAATTGAAACGAAGAAGGCTACGTAACCAACACCAAGTATAGGTAGACCGAATGGTCGATCAAACAATGGTAAAGGACCAGTTCAAGTTGGTAGTAAACCAATTCAGGGTGGAGCCAGAAGGCCGCAATGGCAAGATAAGCGCGACCCACCGAAAAGAGTCATCATTGAAGAAAGAATGAATAAAACATATTCTTTCTTCGAGGATATTTTCGAAGGCTTGTTTGAAGACCTTCTCGCCAATGAACTGATGACTCTCCCGGAGAGCAAGAGACCCAAAGAGGTTGGAATGAAGGATGATCTCAAATATTGTCTTTATCATCGTATAATCAGTCACAAAATAAAGGGTTGCTTTGTACTGAAGGATATCATTCAGAAACTCCTGGACAATAAAGAGATTGTCATTGGCCAAGACCTTCAACAGACAGCTACATCCAATACGGTGGTTGCTTCAAAATCGTTTAATAAAGATGAAGCTCTTTCAAGTGACAACCCTTCTGGCAACAAACTATTAGATGAAGAGGATTGGAACCTATTCGAAAGCAAATGTGCCAAGAAAAAGAAGTAATTGGCCCAAAATGCTTATACTAGAAAGCAAGCTCAGGCTAAAAGGCAAGCTTAAGCTTAAAGAAAATAAGGGAAGTGTATAGCTAAAGCCGAGAAAAAGAAGAAAGGAGAAAGAGTGAGGAATGCCAAGAAAAATAGCCTAGCCCAAGACACTCTTCTCGAACAAAAGCCTTTGATGGCAATTACCTTGATGGATTTTATCCTTCCAAGCTTCTGCCCCGACCGTGACTATGACAGCCTTCAGTCAACAGACTAAGGAGATGAATCTAATATCTTCTCTTGTCATCTTATTGATGCGATCCTAAATGAAGACCGTTCGGGGATGAATGCCCGGCAAGAATAATGGCCTGGAGTCTAGAAGGACATCGATCATTTCAGTATTGGCTAAATCAATCTGAGGATATCAAACTTCTAGAGAGGAGACCATCCACACTAGGATGGACACCTACAGGAATTTCAGATCTCTCCGAAGGATTTTCATCCAGAGGAGAATGAAAGAAAAATGGTGAACAGGTACAACCCGGTTCCCTTGGAACTCCAAGAAGGGAGCTCTCTGCTTTCCCTCCAGAGAGACCAAATACACCCGAGGCTCCATATCAACGTCATCATCAAACATGGCCGTCAATGCAAGTCACAAGCCAGGCCGGGAATAAGATCCACCGGCTGTACCCGGTTCAAACAAAGACTCTTCAACAGAAGAAGCAGTCCTAAACTCAGGGTCAACTGATAATTTGTCGATGTTTGAATAAATTTCAGTGCTCTGAGGGCTTTCCAGCTTCTCCAATAGCTATATATCTGAGGAAGAACAAGAAGAGAACAGTAAATGAGCACCACTCAGTTATCCTGAGGTTTCCAAATTAGAGTCCTCAACTCTAACTCGACAGGAGACATTAGTTATTATCAAGACACCAGGCCAACGCAGTCGTAAAAATCGATGGTCAACGCCAATTTCAGCTAAGCCTAAAAGTCCAGTTGAACAAAGTGAAGGGCAAAGCCAATCACAATCCCAAAACAAAAAGAGAAAGTTAAACTTCAGTTCTGTGAACATGGTCCAACTTTTGGATGGAGAGGATGGAGAGCTGTCTGAACCAATGGATTAGATAGTGGCCAAAGTTTATCAACTCAATCTCCAATCAGGCAGAAAGTTACAACTAAGATTTGTACCAATCCAACATGAAAATCGGACTGGAGCTCAACCGATCCATACACAAGCAGTTCCCGATAATGAGAGGGTCAAGTACGATATCCTAGCTCATCTGAAGAAAATATTTTCCTTGTTAAGTGTCTATGATACTCTCAAGATGTCCTCGGAATTAAGAAAGTCTTATATATGCCATTTCTAATCCGGAGGACTTTTATGAGGAATTTACAAGTTAGCTGTCATAGCCTCCTCAAATAGGAATCTCGTGCCTCTTCACAGTCATTTTTGATGATAAAGACATGCGAGCTGAGACTCTCTAACACAATCGGTCATTGTTCATCACGAGTTTAGTTAATGAAACTAGAATTTCCTGAGTAATGATTGATGGAGGTTCGGCTGTCAATATTTTCCCAAAGAGGATGTTGCCCAAGCTTGGCAAATAAATAAGGCAGCTCCATGAAAGCAACCTTATCATCAAAGGTTTTAACCAAAATGAGCAAAAACCCATGGGTGTGGTTAACCTCAAAACCAGGTTTGGAGAAATTGCTAAAACTACAATGTTTCTGGTGATTGATGTTGATACATCATACAATGCCTTGTTGGGCGCCAGCGGATGCATAACCATCTTGTTGTGTCTTCCACCTACCACTAATGCCTCAAATACCCACAAGTAAATAGGCAAGCAAGGATCGATGCTGATTATGATTTAATCAACAATACAGAGGCATACTATGCAGATGCACGCTTCTATGTCAAAAGTGATCAAAGAGGCACACAACAGAAGCCTAAAGCACAAAAATCTGAGAGTGGCCTGAAAAGCAATCATGGATATGCCCAAACTGCAGTTCCAAAAAGGATATTCAAATATACCCCAAAGTCTCAAAGAAAGGAAGGACAAGCAACCCTTTCTTTGGTCGAACCTCTCATGACCCTCAAAGTCGATCATCATACTGACCCTCTTCAAACTCCCAAAGCGGATCAACCGGTCGACCCTCTTCACACTCTCAAAGCTGATCATCCGGTTCCATTGAGAAAGGAAGATTGTACAATGGTAGAAACTACCTCTAGTCATACTGTTCCAGTCAAGGAATGAGGATAAAAGCCAATACTCTTCAATTCCTTTGGTCTGTATGATAAAATAAACTCTCCATGGACCGATGAAAAGCATAGAGTGATCAATCCTTACAGGAAGAAGCTGAGCTATGGTAAACCAACCACCACTATCTTCAAATGTCAAGAGTTCAATCCCGAAGGACAATAAGTTAAAGGAACTCTCCTACCTATCTATAAAGTTTCTCTCAAAATAGACCAACAGAAGGCCTTGGATACTGCCGTCTATGTTGATATGGCTACAATAGGGCTTGGATATGAACCCCCAGTCTTCATATTCAGAGTGAATCATAGTCAGACTGTAAATATAGTCATGATCAGAGAAGATTCCACATTGGAAGAAGAAGACTCCATAGAGTGGTCCTCAAAAGAAACAGAGTCTCCACAAGAGTCCCCATGGGTCGAAGCAACCCATCAAGAAATAAATGATATTTTGGTGAGAGTCAGTCTCGACAGGTGGAAAAAATGGATGGTGGCAGAAAGCAACCCTAATTTCATGGTTCCACCAAGGAAAACATGGGAAAATCCCATCATCTTTTGTGCCGCAAAGCGATTAAGCGAGGCCACCACCTCCTACAACTCCGACAGAAACAGGGAAATAAACCCATACCGGAAAAAGATTGTATATGAACCGATAATCAAAAGAATGCTCGAGGAACAAGGGCTAGATCCCGAAGAAAAAGAGCAGGTTGAAGGTAAGCTTATGTCTGTCCTAAGTCCACACTCAATTACAAACAAAGAAAGGCATTGGCCACCGATAAACAAATCTGTCGAAGCAAAGAAGAGATCGAGTTTCCTGCTTCTGATTCTTCATCAAATGAAGATCACATATGGACTGTAAATATGGTCATAGCCAGAGAAGTTCCCTCGTCAGAAGAAGCCTTCATGGAGTGGATCCCGGAAGAAACAGAGTCTAGCCAAGCATCCTCATAGGTTGAAGCAGCACATCAAGAAATGATTGATAGCCTGGCTAAGGTCAGTCTCGATACATGACAAAAATAGCCAAAAGCGGAGGTCGTCCCCAACATCATTCTCTCATCCAAAGGAGCATGGAAAAAACCTATTGTCTTTTATTCCGCATGGCAAACAAGCAAATCCACCTCCTAAACAACAAAAATGACAAAAGAGTGTACCCTTACTAGAAGAAGTCTGTGTATAATTCAACAATAAAGAAAATGCTTAAGAAACATGGATTCAATACTGGATAAAAAGAGCAAGTTGAATGCAAACTCAAGCCATCACTTAATCTAATACAAAAATAGGCTTTGGACTCTGGTAAGTGGGCTAATTCTAGCTTGGGAAGATTTAGGTGATCCTCCATCAAATGAAGATTAGGTTTGGACCGTAAATACTATTATAGTAGATGAAGACTCCTCTTCAAGAGAAGAAATGATCATGTAAGAATCAAAGGATGAAACAGAAGTCCGTCCAGCTCCTCCAGAATTTGAAGCAGGAGGTCAAACAATAGTTAATGCTCTCCTTGAAGTCAACCATGGTTCAGAACAAGATCCAAGGCCAATTTTCATTAGTGTTTCCCTCTCCCAAACAAAAAAAGAGGAATATTTCTGTCTCCTGAAAGAGTATAAAGATGTCTTTGCCTAGAACTACACAAAAATGTCTAGCCTAAATCCTAAAATTACAATCCATCATCTCACAACTCGAGATAATGTTAGGCCAATTAAGCAAGCACAAGGAAGAGCTCACCCAGAATTGGTTGCTCAAATTAAAGCTGAAGTCGATAAACTCCTCAAAGTCGGGTTCATAAGAGAGGTTCAATACCCTACTTGACTTTCCAATGTTGTCTCGTAAAGAAGAAAAACAGATAAATTCGGGTTTGTATAGACTTCCGGGATTTAAATGAAGTCTACCCCAAGGACGACTTCCCTTTGCCCATCACAAAAATGATGGTCAATGCCACAACAGGCTTTGAAACTTTATCTTTCACAGACGGATATTCCAGTTACAACCAAATCAAGATGGCTCTGGAAGATGAAGAACTCACAGCCTTCTGCACCCCTAAGGGAGTGTTCTGCTACAAAGTCATGTCATTCAGCCTCAAAAATGCTGAAGCAACCTATCAAAGGGTCATGACCATCATATTTTGGGATATTCTCAATGACAAAGTTGAGTCCTATCTCGATAACTTGGTTGTCAAGACAAGACAACAAAGCAATCATCTGGATGATCTTTAAGAAATCTTCAACATACTACGATAGCACCAGCTCAAGATGAACCCACTAAATGCACATTCAGAATTGCATCATGGAAATTCTTAGGCTTTGTGGTATGCTATAGAGGAATCGAGATTGACCCTACTAAAATAAATGTCATTCACGAAATGCCCCTCTCTAAGAAATCTGGGCGAGTTCAAAGGACTCTAGGGCCAACTTGCTTACATTCAGAGATTCATCTCCAACTTGGCCAGAAGGTATCAACCATTTTCCTAGTTAATTAAGAAAGGAATACCATTCCAATGGGATCAGGCTTGTCAAAATGCTCTCAAAAGCATCAAGACATATCTCACCAATCAACCAGTCCTCATGGGTCCAATTAGAGGAAAGCCACTTATCCTCTATATAATAGCGCTTAAATGATCTCTCAGAGCCCTCCTTGCTCAACATAATGACCAAGGAAAGGAAAATGCCTTATACTATCTAAGCAGAACTCTAGTTGGAGCAAAATGCAGGTACACATCGATAGAGAAAGTCTGTTTGGCTCTCATCTTTGCCCTGAAGAAATTAAAGTATTATATGCTTGAACATTCGGTGAAATGATATCTAGAGCCGATCCCCTCAAATACAAAATGTCTCACCCCACTCTCTCTGGCAGAATGACAAAATGGGCAGTACTCCTGTCTGAACTCGAAATCGAATTCATACCCCAAACGGAAATGAAAGGGCAATCCCTTGCTGACTTCCTTGTAGCACATCCGGTTCCCGTAGACTCGTTACTAGTCACCGATCTTCCTGATGAAGAAGTAATGCAGGTACAGGTCAAACCAGGCTGGAGGATGTATTTTGACGGAGCTTTAAGAAGCCCCGATGGAATCAAGCTCGTTGACCCGAAGGAGAACAAATCAGGAGTTAGTATTGTTTTTGTCACACCAGACAACGCAATCCTACCCTATTCCTTCGCACTGACGGAACGATGCTCAAATAATGAAGCTGAATATGAAGCCTTAGTATCAGGTCTTAAACCTTGGATATTCCAATAGATGATCTTACTATCTACGAGGACTCGGAACTCATTATCAAGCAGGTTTAAGGTGATTACATCATGCGGTCAGCCTCTTCCATGTCCGAGGAGGACTCAAAAATCAAGCCGATGCTTTGACCGATCTTGCAGCATCTTTAACTCTACTAATAGATAAGGTGTTGACTATCGCAGTGAGAGAAAGAAGAACTCTCAAAACCCTTTAGGATATAGACTTCCTGGAAGCAATTTGTTATGTGACAAATAAAGAAAAAGACGAAAGACTAGCGGCAGCCCTTCATCAATTATCTCCAACATGGTCGACTGCCCGAATACTATGCCAAACGCCCTGAAGTCCGTCGATGTGTCATAAAGTTCGTGATGCTGAAAAATACACTGTATAAACAGTCCTTAGATGGTATCTTAATGAGGTGCCTCTCAGGAAATAAAATTGACCGAGCCATGGAAGAAACTCATGCCGAGATCTGCGGTGCCCAACAAGCTGGGCCCAAGCTTCAAATATAGCTAAAACGATTAGGATACTACTAGCCCACGATGATCATTGATTGTATTGAATATGTAAGGAAATACAAAGTATGTCAATTTCATGCCGACTTTGTACATTAGGCTTCAGAGCCTCTTCACATGACAACATGTTCATGGCCTTTTGTGGCATGGGGAATGGATTTCATAGTCCATTCACCCCACCATCATCTATTGGCATCAATGCATCCTAGCTGCGACAAACTACTTCTCAAAATGGGCCGAATTCGTCGCTCTCAAAGAGGTCAAATACCACTCAGTGACAGAATTCATTCAGACCAACATCATATACCGGTTCGAAATTCCTGAAAGCATCATCCCAAATAATGGGTAACATTTTTGAGGCACCCCAATACATAAGTTGTATGCCAAATTTGGCATCAAAGAAAACCATTTCACCCAGTATTATGTAGCCACGAATGGTTTCGCTGAAGACTTCAATAAGACTTTGTGCAAAATCCCCAAGAAAGTTGTGGACAAAAGCAAACAGGACTGACACGAACGTCTACCCGAAGCACTTTGGGCATACAGGACTACTTACCGAACTCCGACTCAGGCCATGCCGTATTCTCTAGTCTTCGGCGGGAAGAAGTTCTCCCCCTACAAATTCAAATTCCCTCCCTACGGGTGGCAATTCAGCAGTCTATCACAAATGAAGACTCAACTAAGGTTCGCCTTGCAGAGCTCGAAACTCTTGATGAACGCCGTCTCTAAACCTAACAAAGTTTAGAGATGTACCAACAAAGGTTAACCAATGTCTTTAATAAAAGAGTAAGACTAAGGTCTTTCAAAACAAGGGATTTGGTCTTAATGGTCAGGACTCCGATCATCATCACTCGTCGAACCAAAGAAAAGCTCGAACCAAAGTGGGAAGGGCCCTTTGTCATCAAGAAAGAATATTGTAATGGAGCGTACCTGTTGACTTCAATGGATGAAGAGCAAATCACCCCTCCAACCAATGCAAGATTCTTAAAGCGATATTACTCCTAGGAATTAAAAGAAAAAAAAAAAGCTCACTAGACCAAAACTTCGAAAGACGGTCTAGGCAAAAATTAGAGAACCAAAAAGACTCATTAAGTTGAAAATCCGAAAGGATGACTTAGGCAAAAATTAGAGTCGAAATTGAAGCTCGCTAAGTTGAAAACCCTAAGGGACGACTTAGGCTAAATTAAAGCGAAAGACTCGTTGTCACGCCCCAAAATACCCCTAGGAGAAAGTAGAACTTTGGCACATGACTTACTTATCTTAACCCATTTAAAGAGCATTAAAAGCATATGCTATAATATGGACCTGAAAAATTTTTCATTAACTATAACCATCGATACTTCATCTAATCATAATTCAAGTCCACAACTAACTAAACATAATCCAAACTGAAATATAAATAATTCATAATCATCCATAATGAAATTCTGTTACAAATCCCTTTGAAAGATTTGATAAACATTCTACCCTGAAATTGATAGTAGGGCTAACGGGTCTAAATCCATTTACTGTTCATGATGATCATCTTCTGGTTCTTTAATATATTTTTCATCTTACCACGATCTAGGTACACATATACCTAATCTTGAACCCGTCGATAACAAAATTAACAGCTGAGAAACACAATTACTCCGCGTATATAATAACCCGTAATAAACAAATATCATAAACACTGACAAGTATACAGCTAGCAGTTCAATCAAACTCACATAGATAAATCAGAGTACAGAAAACATGTTTTTCTTTTCTTACTATTCTTATTTTTCCTTATTTTCTTACTTGTCTTACTTTTTCTTCTTTTCTTATTTTTTTTAGTTTTTTCTTATTTCTTACTTTTCTCTTTTTTTATTTTTTTTTTCTTCCTTTCTTACTTTTCTTCCATTCTTACTTTTCTTTTCTTTTCTTACTTTTCTTTGAGATCTTTCTTGAAGCCAGATAACTAGTACCTTTGAAAACTTATCTTGAAGTCAGGTACTAGCATCTTGTGAGATCTTTCTTTTCTTACTTTTTCTTTTCTTATCTTTTCTTTGAGATCTTTCTTGAAACCAGATAACTAGTACCTTTGAAAACTTATCCTAAAGTTAGGCACTAGCATCTTTGTTACTTAGACTTGAAGCCAGATATAACATACTCTTGCATAACTTATACTTGAAACCAGGCATGATATACCATCGACAAGCTTGGACTTGAAGCTGGGTACAATGTACCATTGGTTACTTACTTTGTTAGTATTCATTAATTATGAGAAAACTCATTCATGCAATCTTATTTCTGTGACTCTTACTTTCTTATATTTATTATCACATCGTGCGTATGTATATAACATTGTTGTGATTGAAAACAGTAATAAACCCTCAATTACTCTCGATCAAAGGTTGAGGGCATCAAGAGTCCATCATAGCAATTCACATCACCATGATAAAATCCTAAAGCCACCAAAACCCTAACCAAAGCTTATTTACTCGAATGCATATTACCCATGTAGCAATTCATACCTTACATCAATTATCAATTTTCATGCATATAAATTTCATATATTGTAATATAAACATCAATAGATTTGGGTTCTTACAATAACAATAATAACATAAGTTAATGAATCCTACTTCCATTGATCATACATTATCATGGTTCTTCGTACTTCAAAAATCATAGTGGGTCATTCATCGTACTTTGGTTTCAAGAAATTCTTACATATGATAGTAATCATAAAATCTTCATTTATACAAAATATAGAAATCACCCGTTCAACATATCATCATTCAAACAATCTCCGTCATACATCTCTTCTACTACATACATTCACATATCTCCATAATTCTCTTTCCCTTTATTCTTGCATAAAATATAATATCCATAAGGTTATTCGCATCTTATTTAGGTTCTCTTTTATTATTAATAAACTGGTAGGGGTCTGCCAAACCCCCCACTCCCTCTAAGTGGCTTTTTTTTTTTAAAAAAAAAACATCCTATTTAGGTTATTCACATCCTACTTTAACAATTCTTAAGAAAGCATACATAAGGGATGATAGAAATTCATAGATCTCTTTTGTATTCAAGTTCTTACTTAGATCTACCCTTTTAAATCTTACTTTACATTAATATTCATGAAATTGAAAATTAGAGATTATTATTTACTTCTCTTGATCGCTTCCCTACGATCTTACGCTTGTGAATGAGCCTCGATCTCAATCTTCAAATCTCTTTCTTCCTTTTCCTGATCGAATCCTTGAACTCCTTAGGTTTCTCCCATTTGATCTCTCAGGAAAACAACTTCTCTTTCTCTTTAGATCTCTTAGAAAACTCTTTTTCTTTTTTTTCTCTCTTTTAGGTTTAAGAGGCTCTTGCAAACCTAATTCATGAGTTTAGAGGGGGTATTTATAAGGTTTGGGAACTCAAGGGAACTTAAAAAGTCAAAAATCAGCATTTTCAGGCAAATTTTAGTGCCCACCAATTGATCGGCGAGATTGGCCGATCGATCCCAGCCACCACCGATCGATTGGCACTAGTTTGGCCGATCGGTCGGATCACCTTTTTTTTTTTACGAACCTTGCTCTGGTAATTTGCCCGTAACTTTTGACTCAGTTATCGAAATTGGACAATTCAACTTGCGTTAGAATCATTATTTGAATGGGAACAATTGCTTGCCTAATAGATAAGTCCAAATTTCAAGTCTATGGCACTCAAAATATCTCATCAAGTTGGATGAAGGTGAAAGCAAACCCCAAAACATTTGGGTTAATACTGAGAACCCCAAGGTTTGAACCCCTAGACTCCTAGAAGTTAGAAAATAGATACATTAACCTAATTTTAAGCAATGAGGTGACCCCTTAAACCCCAAAACTTTTAATTTATTAATAATAATAATAAGTTAATCGTTATTATTATTATTATTATATAACGGGCTACTACATCTAGGCATCCCACATTAATTCTTATAGGAATGTATGCAATTAAAATCGGACACATATTTCAAGAAATTTATATAAATGGCACGAATGTCGAGAAACTAAATTTTGGGTCTCTACACTCGCTAAGTTGAAAACCCGAAACGGTGACTTACACAAAATTTTGAGTCAAAACAAAAGGTCTGATGGACTAAAACTACAAAAGACTATCTAGGAAAAAAATTAGGGCAACAAAAAGCTCGCTAGACTAACACTCCAAGAGTCAGTCTAGGAAAAAATTACAACGATTTGACAGGCTCCTAAATACGAGCTAAAAATATTCACCATGCTTCAAAAGTCTCTGCATACAAGACCAGAGTCAAAATCCTCATAGGTATGAACGAAAAATGCTTATTCTCTATCAAAATGAGAATCAAAGCTTCAAAAGTCTTTAAGATACAAGACCGGAGTCAAAACCCTCCTAGGTATAAATGGAAACTACCTATTCGCTCTTAAAATGTGAATCAAAGCTTCAAAGTCATCAAGATACAAGACCGGAGTCAAAAAAAAAACTTCCTAGGTATGAGAACTACCTATTCACTCTTAAAATGTGAATCTAAATGCCCCTCTCCTGAACTACGTTTAACTTGATCCTATCATGGGTATGTAGGCATCTTGAGAAAATCAACTTGGGTTCAGCCAGCTCTTCTTAAAGAACATTATCCCCCTGAGATACAAAATCATCAATGTCACCTCTCAACATGGGTGAAATGAAGAAAACTGCTACCTGATGCACCAAGAAGAAACCACAAATCAAAGGAAGGACTTCTGACCATCAGAAGCATACTTGCTAACTACAATGGACAGACAATAGAGCATCTCCCCTGACCTATGTAAGATTTTGAAAGTGATGTCATCCATGAGAATCAAACAAAAGCCCGCTAGATTAAATTCTCAAAAGACAGTCTAGGTAATAAATTAAGGCACCAAAATACCAGCTAAATTGAAAATCTGAAATGACGGTTAGACAAAAGTTAGGATAACAAAGCTCGTTAAGTTGAAAACCTGAGAAGGCGGCTTAGGCAAAAATTTGAGCACCGATGGCTCGCTAAGTTGAAAATTTTGAAAGGACGTCTTAGGCAAAAAAAAGTATAGTCAAAATTAAAATACCCACTAGACTAACACTCCAAGAGTCGGTCTAGACAAAAATCAGGGCCACAAAAAGCTCGCTAAACTAATACTCCAAGAGTCAGTTTAGGTAAAATTAAAGCAATTTGACAGGCTCCTGAATACAAGCTAAAAAGATTCATTATCTCTCGAAGACTCTCAAATTACAAGTCAAAACCTTCCTAGGTATGAATGGAAACTACCTACTTGTTCTTAAATTACAAGTCTAAACCTTCTAGGTATGAATGGAAACTACCTACTTATTCTCAAATTACAAGTTTAAACCTTCTTAGGTACGAATGTAAACTACCTACTTATTCTCAAAATACAAATTTAAGCCTTCCTAGGTACGAACGAAAACTACCTACTTGTTCACAAATTACAAGTCTAAACATTCCTTAAATACGAACGAAAACTGTCTACTCGTAAGATACAAGTTTCAATCGCCCCTATATTTGGAATTACATTTGGCTTGATCCTATCATAGGTACGTGGGAAGCCTGAGGAAATCAGCTTGGGTTTAGCCAGTTCTTCTAAAAGAACATCAATCCCTTGAGATACAAATAAGACATCATAAAAACAAATTTAAAAATGATGATGATAATGCAGTTGATGCAAAGAAATTACAAAACGAAGAATCTATATTCATTCTTTAGTAATCACAAGATTATTTACATTAGTTGGTGGCTCTGGCAGAGCAAATGATAAGTTCTCTATCCTAGCATGTTGTTGTGCATATGCATCCATTTCTTCAACCCACATTCACAATTGATCATTTCCCAGATTGATGATCTCTCCAAGAGTTCTTCTTCCTTCATTCACAATTGAGCTCCCTACTACTAACTTAGAGGAAGATGCTTGAAGCACTGCTTCCCGGATCTCACATATTCTTCTAGCCTCAGAAGCTTGAGCTAAAGCAATGTCCAGTTCCCGTTGAATCCTGGATACTTCCGCATCTACAGCATACTTGGCTTCTTTGGCCTCGAACAAAATGGTGTGCTAAACCTCAGTAACTTCAGATAGTTCTTTGATTATCCCAGATGTCATTGCCTGCTGTCTGTCCATTTCAACGTCAACAATGTTGCTCAGTCTATAAACATGGCTAGCCAAATCTATCAAAGCTTTAGCTTCTTCCTTCATAGTCTCATCCCCTGACACCTAATCGATCGAGAGCATTGAAAGCTAAAATGCAATCAGCTTTCATCAATTCGCATTGTGTATAACTTCAGGTGAGCAGAGTGTCTCTTAAATCTTGAAGGATCTATCTGGCACTCTTTGCAAAAAATTTGGCCATCCTTGGAGAAGGCATGATGATTGGAGCAACATTGGGAACGTCAAACACGAACCCTGGAATAAGATTCAGCCTATTGGCGAGACCTGCAAAGAAAGAGAGAGAAAGAAAGTGAGATAACAAACTCACAAAAACAGACGTTTACCAGAAACTTCAGAAACTCTACCGCATAGGCGCTAGAATTTTGTTTTGAACTCTGACCATCGATCATGGTCAAGCTGCTCACCACCGTCGGGCCCAGCCTCAGGTTGGCCGACTGGAGGAGGAGTAGATGGTGTGTATTCAGGTGATGAAGCTGTGGCAGCTGAAAGTAAAGCTTTAGAAAAGGGAATGTCTTCCAATGATGGAATCTCACCAGCAAGGTGGTCAACACCAAATATTGCCTCCATTTGATTGGTCAACCACCCTATCTTCTTCAAGGCTTGCATCCCCAATAAAATTTATGGAGTTCCAGATATAATATCCCCTAACTCCTGCACTGTCTTAGACACAATACCCTATGACTCTGCTTCAGGCTCAGCCTATACTCCTTCCTCAGTCTCAGCAATAACACCCTCTGGCTCTATACTTATTTCAGGCTCGACTAATCTCTTTGCCGAATTTTCAAAGACAACATCCTCTGGTTCCTGGATTGCCCGAGGTTCAACATCATGCTCAGACTCAGTTTGATCCCCTTCTTCTACTTCAAATTCTTCAAGAACTTCATTAATAGGACTAACAGTTGCCGTGTTAATTACGACATCCACATCCGCCTCTGTCTCACTTCTTGTTGGACCAGAACCAGTCTCTGCCGGAGCAGTCTCTGGAACAGTTTTATCAGGCCTAATAGGCTTGTGAACAGTCCCTAATCCAGATGACTGTCCAACATCATGGACAGATGGTATTGACTTCTTAGATCTCCTGGTTCAAAGTAAAATTTTCACAACTTCAATATGTTCAGGCTCAAATTGTTGTTCTTCCTCTATAATCTGTTCCTCGATGAGGCTTTCTTGAAAAGCTCCCATGGCTTCATCAGTAAGCCCCAGATCTTAAAATGCGTCATCTGGATCCCCGTCAATCATGGGATTATAATCATCAAGAGCATCCGCAAAATTAGTAGATCGAGCTTCGACCTCTACAGCTGAGTCAAAGTCATCTCCACCTAAAAATTCAACATCTGGCTGAGTGGCGTGAGATGAACTTTTGAGACTCACTCTACACTCAGGGCTCAAGATTGGGAGTGTTATGTTAAGCTCCTGGATCACTTCTTGGATCTGATCAATCTATTCTTGGGTTTGCTCCCGGTTAGTCTTCTGACGCTTGACACCTTTCTTTGGGACCAGTGATTTGGATTGGTTCCCCTTGTCGCCTTTCATGTGACTTCCAACGGTCACTGATTTAGCCCTAGGGCGCTTTGCAACTGACTTAGCTTATGAAGTACCAGCTCCAGATGCTAAAAGTTGCTTCAAATTGATGTTGGGGATGCCCCCTTTTTCCCCATACTTCATATAAGAAGTAGTGTAATTGTATCACTATGTGGCGAAGCGAAAAGAAGGTCAGCCTAATCGTGACTAGGGAGGGATGTAAAAGTGCGTTCTTGTATCCCGGTGATGGAGGATTTCCCATTCGCGCTTTACCTAGCAAAGATCCCTCATAACCCAAGAGTCTCTTCCAAAATTGGAGGCTTAGCCTGGTCATAGCCAAAATTGTCTCACAAAACGGCTTGGAAGGTATAGCTCAATGAAGAAATTCTCTCCAACATGCCATAAAAGCTTGGCAGGGCATAGTCAGATAGTCGAGCAGCGTGAAGTGAACATTTCTCTCCGAAGGGTTATCCACAAAGACAATATTTCCCTGTGCTCGATAGTCCCTCTAAATGGATGCGGCTCATAACGAGAAGGAGTCGTAAACGTGTCTCAGACTCGTTCCTTGAAGTCGAACCGAGTTGGTATTGTTAGCCTAAAGGTTACAACCATATGACCCTCAATTAGTTTTAATGATAACATAAATAATAAAATGACTTTCATAATACTAATGTCTACCATGAGCATCAATGTCTACAGTATTCAAGAGATAAAGGATTGACTTCAAGCAAGATTCAAGAACCTTAAATGCAAAAGATCAAGTCAAAGCATGATGACAATTCCAAATCAAAGCTTCAAGAAGATATTCATCTATAAGCAAAAAGGATTCTGGAAGATTGTCTATAAGGCATTGTTACTGAAGACCAAAGAAGCAAAAGGATTAACTCCATCAAGGTCTAAGTTTAGGTAGCTTGTAAGAATCCTCAAGTGGTGATTTGGTGAAAAGCTCAAAATACCTTAGATTGATCATAGGTTCCATAAACCTATATAAAAATATAATTAAGGACCTTAAATCATGATCATCTTTCTCATAAAGATTAAGTACAAAACCTTGGAATCAAATCCTATCTTAAAGGTTTTGAAAAATGGATGTTACAAATAAAATAGTCGATCCAGTCGATCAAATAGACCATCCAGTTGATCAGGCAAGTCCTGTGATCGACTGGATAGAACAAATTTTTCTAAAATTTGTCTACATGTACTAATCAAGTTGAAACTCTTTGTGAATCCATTTTAGATCATTCAAAAGATCATTATGAGATGATAATCATGTTTACTTAATGTGTTAAAAGACTTTGGAAATCGTGCAAATCATTAAAGTCTAAGAAAATCAAAATCTGAACCTTTTTGGTCTATCCAGCCGATCAGGTGGACCATCCAGTCGATCAAGTGGTCCATCCAGTCGATCAGAAGACCCTTGTAATTGACTAGATAGAACAAAATGCATAAAAACTTGTTTTTATCATCCAATCTATCAGATGACTGATCCAACCGATCAAAGGACTCCTTTAATCGAGTGGATGACCTGAAAAATCCTGGAACTCGTCTTTAATGCTCAACGGCTATATTAATAATGGGTGATTTTTCATTTAATGCTCATCAATGGTAATAAATATCAGAACACCATAAATAGAGATCTTCTTTGAATCAAAGAACAACCAACAAACTAAGATTACACTGTTCTATTGATCAATCATTCATACGAACTAAAAATCTCAATCTTGAGAAACGGTACTCTGTTTTTCTCTTTGAGCTAAATCCAAATCATTTTCTTGAGAGATTTCTTAGAGTCTGTTATTCCATTTAAATCTAACTCAAAATGAGTTATTTATTTCAAATTGTAAATCCAAAACCTTCATTTGTATTCAGTCAAGAACCTGCGTGTTCTTGCAGTGAAGTTGCTGCTTCGGTTTTGTCCAAGAGGGTTGTGTTCAGACAGTGATAGGTTCTATCCTGACCTAAAGAGGGATTGTAAGGTTGCATCTCGACCATAAGAGAGATTTTAAAGGTGCTAAGCTTCACCTGTGAAGAAGCTTGTACGATTGTGGATCGTAGTGAAACCTCTTGTGGTTTGCAGAGGCGGGGAGTAGGCTAAAGATTGCCGAACCTCGTGAACAACTGAGTTTGCACTTCTTTTTTTCTCTCTTCTATCTTTTAGATTATCTTGTTTTTAGATTTCTATATCATCTGTTAGCTGCATTTCCCTTTGATTTTTAAATTTCGCATTAAAAGGGAAAACAATCTTTATATCTGTCATTGACCCTATTCACCCCCCTCTAGGGTCCATATCTGGGCAACAGGCATTTGGTCAGTGATAAAGATCAGGCTCGAAAGATGAACTTCGTTATTGAGCTCCACTCTCCTCGGATATGTACAAGCGAAGTATTGATTGATCCAGCATATAAGTACTGAAACGGGCCTTGAGCAAAGCTCTTCCTTGGTACTGGCTCTTCGAAATGGTCCACAGTTCTCGATACAAATTCATCATCATCAGAATCTGGAGACAATGCCTGGTCCCCATGGCCAAACTACAGGCCATCACAAAGGTCTTTGGATGGATGACCTCTCCTCGGTGAGAAGGCAACACAAAGCTGCAAAGCCAACAGAAGATGAAGGAGGCCAAATAAACTTCACAGCTTACGTCGTAGCTTGTCAAAATTTCAGAACTCTGGATCTCTTCATCAAACGGAGTAGTTTCCCGGACCTGTGAGTAATCACAGGCTCTCCCGTGGAAGAAATATTTCAACCACAAAGTGAAGGAAACTCTGTGAAGTTTATCCTTCTCTATAGCCTTTCCTTTTTCTACTTTAGTTGCTTTTGATGCTTCTACAACCTCTTCAGCCTCTTCTTCTCCTTCTTCTTCTTCGACCGGCTCAGTAGCCACTGCAGCTGCTTTCTTACCCTTCACATCGCCTAGCTTGCAACCAAGGATTATGTTGTAAGTTATGAACAACTCCCTGACATAGCTAGGAACATAATCTGAATAGAGGTTGATGTTAAACGACATGAACTCATCATACATTTCCCAGTCGAGGGGTAATCCAGAGATATTGTACATGGCGTTCATTGAAAGTCCGATTTCTCCCCAAGCCATATGGAAGGTATTCGTTGCAACGCACCATCGGTTTAGCAGGTTGCGTACAAAGTATGCATCCCTTCTGTACTCATATCGGGCCAATGCCACAGCTCCTCGAATCCTGAAAACACTCAACTTTGTGTGGAAGTGGATGTAGATGTCATGCACCTAGGCTGGCCATAGGTCTTGGATGTCTACAGAGGATGCACCCTTCACCAATATAGCATTGTCTCAAAGGACTTTATAAGTCTTGTTCAGTAGTATGCCGAATCTTTCCTTCACTACTCTGGTCGGGTCTTCTGTAGGGAGGTCATCTTCTCTGATAGGTTTTAGGTACAAAATCTTATCTTCAGTCCGGCTGCCTACGGTGTCGGACTTGGTCAAAAAGAGAAGCAGGGACAGTGCTCTCTTCCACCCATTCAACTGGGTTTCGTATCCAAATGGATTTGATTTCTCCAACACCGCTTGGGCCCATTATCTCTATATGATGAGTCAGGGTTTGGCCAATTTTGTCATCTTCGTCAATAGCAAGCTAACAGAGAGCCTGTTTGCCAATGAAATGTCTGGATGAAATAACCATTCTGCACAACAGGAGACAAAATCAATCAGGTATGTTAAATAGGTTATTAAAATTAAGCAATATTCCTAAAATAATGAAACAACATAATCTTGGGGTTTTAAATGGACCCCAAGCCTTAACTGAAATGGTTAAGGCCAGGCTTACTAGTAAGCCCCCAATTTGAAAAACTATGGGATTCGAAATAATACTTAGTTATAAAATGATTTAATTAACTGTGTTTAAATTTTCAGAAGGTTTAAACCCCAATGGGTTAAAATAGTCCAAGGGCAAACCTCCAAGACTTGGCCAAATTTTGGAAAAATCTTGTCTGCTGACAAGTCTGCGGGTAAAATGTAGGACTTAGCCAAAATCTTAAAAAAGAGTCATGTCCGTAGACAAGTCTTCGGACAAAATTTAGGATTTGAAAAAAATCCTGTCCGTAGACAAGTCTGTGGGCAAAATTTTTGGATTTTTCCAAATTTTGGAAAATTCCATGGACAAAGGTCCTGAGAACTATTTTTAAGCCCACGGACAAAGTCCTTGGGAAAAGTCAGTCCGCAGACAAGTCTACAGATAGGAGGTCATCTTTTCAGATGACCCTTCAGGTTTTCCTCATTAGAAAACCTTGGAACTCTAGTAATGGTACCAAAATTCTTGCCAAAAGAACAAATTGCCCAAAAAATCATTCCAGGGGGCCCCTTTGATAGGAAAATCCCTAAAAAAATGCCCAAAAGGGTATTCCAAAACCTTTGGATGAGGAAAATCGCTCATCCTCCCTCTGTAAGTCAAGAAACCCCAAAGAAAATTAAATCGGGGAAGAGCCAAAACTCTTCCCCCTTGCTGGTTTAACTCAAAAAGGAGAACCCACCTGAAATTAAGGGAGTAAAATGGAGGGAAGATAAGAATTTCTTCTATGGGAGCAAGAAGGCTGAGAGCTTTGGGTTCACCAGAGTTCTTTGGTTCTTTAAGTTTTGGGGAGGCAGTACCTTCCCTGAGAACGAAGGGTCCCTTATATAGGGACCCCTTAAAAGAAATCTAGGCCATCCATTTTAAAATGGACAACCCAGATGACAGGAGAAAATCTACCGCCATCTGACATTAAGGAGAAGTAACCCTCATCATGAGGGTTTCTTGATAATACCCACCTCATAGTGGGCGGTCCACTAGGGTATAGCCTGCGTAGTGGGTAGATGGTTTTCCTCCCCACGCTCACTGCCATGTGGCATAATCTGAATGGTTGAACCATTCTCAGTCGTTCAGATCCTGAGGGGCATTTGGGGGTAGTGCAATTTCACTACCCGCAAGGTGGGTGTATGGTGCACCTGTCCACACCAAAGGCACATGCACCAGTTGGCAAGGGCTGGCTTATAACCAGCTCACCAGTAGTAAATGTTGGCGGCAGGGCAATTATGCCCCGCGGACACCCTCAATGCCAGTCCCTATGGGACTGACATGTGGCTAGGGTATGCCCTTACGAACAGACCCAATTAAACCCTTGCGGATAGACTCCAAGAGTCCATCCGTGGGCTAGCCAAGGTAGACCTAGTCCGCAGCCATAAAAGGCCATGGACCTAACTCAGACCACGAGCAGGACCCATGGTCCCACCCCTTCTTAGTCCGCGGACTGACCATGCTTAGACCCTGGTCTGCAGCCCAAATAGGCTTTGGACCTGGATCATCCATCTCCCCAGCTGGCAGTCAGTACTTGACTGCCACGTAGCAAGGAAACCCTGATAAAAAAAAGACACTCTGAAAGCTTTGGGGAATCCCAATATAGAGATCCCCTCTTTTTCTCCAATAATAGAGTGTCATATGGCACCCCATTCGAAATGGAGAGTAATCTCTTCCCTTTTCTTGGAAGATAATATTCTCCCTCTTTTTTAGGGGGAAGGTCTTATCCTCCCAGGTTTCCTAAAAAGGAAAACTAATTTGGAGTCCTTCAAGAAAAAGGACTCCTAATCGTCCCAAGTTTCCCCAAGAAAAGGAAAACCAACTATTAAAAGACAAATGACTCTCTCTAAAGGGAGAGAACCTTTTTGTCCCCTAAAAAAGAGAAACTAAAAGGGGAGTCCAAAAAGGACTCTCCAAAATATGCAAAATGAGTGTTTTTCACAAGAACCCTCACAAGACAACCACAAGAAAAAAAAGCACAGAAGATAGTTTTCTTTCTTTTGCAGGAACACAACAACCAATGAGGAAGAAGAAGGATCTCCCATCAATGGAAGATATCAGGTGAACCCCTCATATGGCCACCTCTCTTTCTTTTCCTTTTTCTTGACACAAAGACCTCTATGAGGAATCCTATAGCCCCTACATAGGATCTAGGCGACCCCTTTGAATAAATAAATATAAATTTTTTCAATATTTGTTCTTCTTTATTTTTTTCTTCTTAATCAGAGGTTCTTTCCCAAATCGGGAAGGTAATTAATAATCCGGGTTTACTCGGATTGGAAGGATAGTCCCCCACAATATTAATTATAAACTTCATACAACAATGAAGGTAATTTGACCACAACGAAATTTGCGCATGACAATTATATATAACAATAATAATATTTATACGATTTTACAAATATAGAACAACACTAATCATATTTTTTTAATTAAAATAATATTTTTTAGATATATTAATATTAATCAGATCAAATTCGGATCTTGAAAAAGTAATCGGACTCGGATTCGGATTGGGTAATTCATGATCCGACGGATCTTGGATCAAATTCGAATCTAGGCAAATCTGGTTCAAATTTGATCCATTTACAGCCCTAGGTGTGGCCACTCTATTGAGGAAGGTCTGGGGATTCAATCCTTCAAGGTGATGAATTCGTAACACTAACCACTATCTGTACTAACGTAGGTAAAGGATATCCAAAGCAAAAAAAACAGAAGTCCAAAGGGTTGAGGTTCTATGTCTAACTGTTGAAAAATGATAAGTTCATTTGTAAATCTTTTTTATATTTGCAAACTTGGATAAACCTAGTAGTTGATATGCAAAAAAATCTTTTTAGTTTTTTTTGAAAATTATAGAATTCAAAACAAAAGAGAAGAAAGATAAGACGGGTGAAGATAAGGTGTCGGTCACTGCTGGTTGTTACATTGTAGACTGTGGTAAAGCCGCATTGTAAGGCTTGGATTTGTATGAACCAAATCCTCTATGCTGCTTGGACAACCGTATCTTTCCTCAAATAAGTAAACAAAATTGAGCAACGCTTATTCTTGACCTTGAATGAAGGATGAAGACCTTATGTGGTCTAGTTTTCTTGTTTCTCATCCAATCCTCATTACTAGTTATTTTCACCTCTCATGAGTCGTGACAACCTATACCATGCTGCTAAATTCAAACCATTGGATGTCAGCTAATGACACCATTATTTTCATATTCAGTAGCCAACTGAGACCCTTTTTTTTGCCACAAAACCTTTGAAAAGTTTTATCAAAGAAGATAGGAAAGAAAGACAATTTATTATGTAACCGTGATGGTTTTAGACTAGACAATTATGGTTCTTTTGAAATCGTGATTGGAATTCTACAATAACTTAAACATTATTTTTTGAAATGCAAAACGTTAGATAACATTGATGGTTTATTGTTAAACAATTATGATTCTTTAAAAATCGTGATCGTATATAATATATTGGAATATGAAAAGATAGGTAGGACTTACAATCATATTTTATTATATACTATGATCAATAAGAAATATTAACAGTTAGCCAATATAACTTACAATCATATTTTACTTTAAACCGTGAAATTTATTGTGGATATAATCATGGTTATTACAATAACCATGATTGTATAAATTTTTTTAAGTCATCTTCTACAGTAACCATCATTTCACGAAAATAGGATTCCTTACGTGCTACTTCCAATAGAAGTGACATCTCATTCTCATAATTTTTCATCTTCTCCCTCAATGTTTAAACCAATCTTGCTCAAAAAGTAACCTTTGCACGCTTCCCTACATCAATTTCCTTCATCATGCTTTTTAGTTGAAAATGAAACCGAAGAGCCTTAATCTTCCCTTGGGGAGAAGCAACAACCAACAAGGACACTAGCACATGGTGATTCTGGGGATTTTTCTATTTTAGGAAAACTAGAGACTAGAAGAAATGAAAGCAAATCAAGGTGTACTGCTTCCAGAGAAAAAAAAAAGACATCTCATTCTCATATTTCTTCTTCTCCCTCAAAACAGAAGGAGTGGTCTAAACTAAAATTGGAGAATTTAAACGAAAAGTCACCAAGGAGTGGTTATTAATGACAGCAATGAGGAGGTCTGTACCAACACGCTAAAGTCACTTTTCTTTCTCTTGTAGAAGTTTTTGTTGCATAACATACTTTTCTTTCTCTCTGAAAGTTTACTTCCACAATTCATAATAAATAAATCTTCGCTTGAACTTTCGTAAGAGAAATAAAAAAAATTTTAGCAACTGCAATAATAACACAACAAGAAATATTAGAAAAGATGAATGGAGAAGAAGTGAGAAGAACTCTCCAAATTTTGCTTGTTTAACAACTGTGTATATGGAATATATATAGACAGTAAATACAATCATTGTGTTTTTATTACCATAATTTAATAGTTCCCACGAGTTTTTTTTTAATCATGTTTCTTTTTATAATTGTGATCTAAAGTCCTGTAAAAAATTTTGCACAATCTCAATTGCGATTTGTAGTGGATTGTTTCACAATTTTTGTGAACACAGTGAGGTGAATGTACATGAAAATGCAACTGTGATTAATAAGCATATTTGTAGTGGTGTCATTGTTTAAGATATTCAAAAGTCCCAAATTTTGAATGGTTGAATTCCTTTCCTTTAAACCACTCTCTCCCGTCTCTCTCGTCTCTCCCCCAATCTTCTTCCCTATTGCTATTCCCTTGGAATTCTAGTCCCTAATATAGTTTGTCGGTTCATCTGTCTACAATTATCCTCTCTTTGTTCATTACCCAAATTCAATCTCCAAGCAACCTTTACACAAGGACTAGGAAGGAAACTTATTCGATTCCATAAATGAACTGCTCTCTTTCCCAGGATCAGAATATGTTTTTGAAATTGAAGATAAATCTTTCCAAGATGGTCTAGAAGATTGAATGACTAGTCTCATAGGATGATTTTTAACTACAAAATCTCTCAATTGAACTGTGGCAAAGAATACTACTACAGCAGAATGGAAATTGGGATATAATGCTCAAGTTGTAGATCTATCTGATGATTATGCATGTTTAAACTTCGACAGGAGATTGATGTTTGTCATATTTTAAATCAGCATTCGCGGTGTTTCAATGGAAATCTATTGCTCCTTTGTAGATGGATCCTTGAACTACAACCATATGAAATTTCCTTCACTCATTCCCCATTTTGGGTTCAAGTTCATTATCTTTCGATGAATGTATGATTAAGAAGGCCGGTTTTCAACATGGGGTTATCTTGGTGAAGTTTAGGACGTTGATGCTCCAAATGAAGGGGTCTCCTAGGGCAAATTCTTAAGGATTCGTATTAATATTAATGTTTTCAACCCTTTCAAGACATGGCTTCATCTCTGTATGAAAACAAGAAAACCAATTTGCATCAATGCTAAATATGAAAGGATGTCGACCATATGCTATTCTTGTGGTCACATTGGTCATGATGCAAAGAGTTGTCTTCACTTTGTAGGACCGTAAGGAGAGCGTACTATAGGCTCTGTTAAAAATGCTTATGGGGGTTGGATGAGAGCATAAAGTGGATAGTTATCACCATGGAGGAATGATAAAAATGATACCAATGGTGCTAACAGAGTGTCTTCATCGTTAGCCGACATATCTAAAACATCTTCATCTCCTTTACCGGCCGATGGGCAGTTACAACAAGTTGGCAATCAGTTTTCGGTTACAGGTGATTCATCTGGTGGAGGTGACGTTTCACTTTTAAATTCTTTGGTAGTTATGAAACTATCTAATTCTTTGGGAAAAAATTCTCGAACAAGGTTAAAAAGGGTAGTTACTAACTCCTTCTCTAGTCATGATAACGGTTGGGACATTGTAAGTTTTCCTTGTGCCAATGAAAATAATATGTATCTAAGGAGAAGACTGGCGTGGACATACATTCTTTTGGTATAAACACTCTTAATGCTTAGGAATTATTATTGCAAGTGTTTTAAGAATTGGTAAAATCGAGAATCAGTCACAGCCCCGGTCCCCAAAGTCTCTAGAACCGGCTGTAAACCGAAAATGACATAATCGAAATAATTGATCGTTTAAACTGGGAACCGTTGGAACCGGTGACTGATTCCAATAAAAAGTGACCAGTTCCAACAAACTCGCTCACTCTGCATGAAATCAAGGGCTATACAAACAAAAGCTTGAGTTGGGGTCATTGTTGAAGTAGAGTGGAGAGCTCTCAATTCTAGTCATGAAGTATGTCGTTAATGGATGTTCGTGAAAGTTCATGCAACCTTAGTCTCATCAGGCACAAATCAAAATGGTATCCGAGCTTCTAACTATTGCAAAAAAAAAAAAACTAATTTTTATGAGGTAGGTATTTGTCTTAGTTTTGCATGTATGAATATAAGTTGGCAAAGGATTGGTTTCGATGGTTCATAGAGTCGTGTTAGAGTTAGTGCAAGTGCTTTTGTTGCACATTCTCTCTTTGATATTAGAGAAAAGGGGGATCTCTCTAAGTCCATTTTTTAAGTCCAGAGTCAAGACTAACTCTAAGAAATCATAATCATTCATCAAGTAAACACGAACGATGGTGTGATGGGATTGGGTGAAATCAATCCATTTGCCCCTCATTCTTCGAGAATCAAAAAGATCCTTTTCAAGTTTGAATTTTTTTCATTTGGAATCTGGTGGATTTTGAAGCTATCCATATCTCGTTTTGTAGTTTTGCAGGAATTCCCTAGTGATATATGTGAGATTTTGGCTCGCTCACTCTGCATGGGTGTAAGATTGTAGATAAATTCCCTAGTGATATATGTGAGATTTTTGGCTTGATCTAGGAGTGGGTGATCGAGTATCGGCCAACAGTGGCCGATCGATCGATGGACGCTATTTTGGTTTCGGGAAATTTTTAATTTCAGTTTTAGAGAGTTTCATATTTTGGGAAACTCCTATTTTGATAGTGTTTCGTTTCTCCCTTGTTTTGGGTCTCTTTTGGGCTATAAAAGAGAGACTTGGGGGTTAGGGTTTGTAAGAAAAGAAAAATGGCTAAAGTGTTAGCAAGTTTGGAAAAAGGTGGTCATAGTTAGCGTTTGGGTTAAGAGAACAAGAAGACTTGTGTGAGAGAGAACATTGTGGGTTTTCCTTGGGTTTGATCTTCGTTGTGGGTTCTTCTTTTCTCTGTTGTATTCTTCTCTTGGATTAGTGAAGATATTTAGTGTGTTTTGACCATGGACATAGGTATTTCGGCCGAACCACGTAAATCTTGCTTTGTGGTATGTTTACTTATTTGCTATTATTTATATCTCCATTTTTGTTTATTCTATCCTCAAGGGATTTCCGCACAACAAACTGGTATCAGAGTTATTGGTTTTGGAATGACAACAAAGACTTCGAATTCTAGATTTGAAGTGGAGAAATTCGATGGAAGTAAAACTTCGGGTTATGACAAATAAAGGTTCGTGACTTATTGATCCAACAAGACTTGCACAAAGCATTAAAGGGAAAGAGGATAAGAAGCCTGAAAATCTGAAGGAAGAAGATTGGGAGGACTTCGATTTGAAGGTGGTGAGTGTGATCCGTATATGCCTAGCGGATGAGGTATTATACAACATTCTTAAAGAGAAGACGGCTTCAGGACTTTGGTTGAAGTTAGAGAGCCTATACATGACAAAATCGCTCACTAATCAGTTATACTTGAAGCAAAAGTTGTTTACACTAAGATGGTAGAATATACGAAAATTTCTTATCATCTTAGTGAATTTAATAAGATAACTACTGAGTTAACGAGCCTTGGTGTGAAACTTGATGAAGAGGACAAAGCCCTACTCCTTGTTACTTACCTACCTCCTCACTTGAGCACCTCTGTACTACATTGCTCTACGCAAAGGAGGATATCATGTCGCTACCCAGGATACCCCCTAGGAGTTAGGGATACCTTAGCTCATGATTGTCGTGTTATACCATCCTGTATGACACATAAGGCATACATAACACCCTGTCAGAGCACACAAGTATAACATATAACGAAACCAAAGCAGAAGCAATTTATAATAAAACACTCCTATCTTTAGGTTCAAGTTTGAACCAACAAAACACAGCAAAATGTGAAATATGAAGTGGACAAGCCCTACTCTCAATACACAAAATATCTCTCCTCACCACTCTCTCAGTAATAGTCTAGATAGGGCCACCTATCTAGAGCTCCATCATCCTGATGATGATCCATAGTAGGCTCTGGCTCATAGCACTCCTCTTCTACCCAAGGCTCAGGAGCACGCTCATCAAAACCTGCCGAAGTCAAAAATTCAGCTGAACATGGAATACTCAATGTCTACAAACTACTAACTAACAATGAAATAATATCATGGAGCATACAAATACATAAAGCCGTAGAGCATAGAAATCCGTGGAAAACCCGTACTAGTTCCAAAACCATTTCTTTATGAGTTTCTTATGAAATCCAAAACCGTATGAGTCTTATGAGCGTATAAGAATCAAGTCTTATGAGTTTTTTGAGTTCCTTAGAGTTCTTTGAGTTCTTATGAGCCGTAGAAACTTAGAACACTTATGAGCTTATGATCCGTAGAGACTTAGAGCACTTAGAGACTTTGAAATTCAATTATGAGCTTATGAGATCCTTATGAGCATAACTTAGAGCCAGACCTTAGCACCCATGAAAAGACTTAGAGCCGAGTATATAAATACCCTTCATCGAATTAGAAGTGGGCTGCCAAGATCCTTGACCAACATTCCCGTTAGCTTTATCCAATTTCTTATGAGATTTCTTTGAGCCAGATGTGACATATCCTTGGATATGCCTTATCCTTTACCAACCCGATGTTTGGCTTTATCAATGCTTATGAACTTGGTAGCTTATGAGTTCTTAGAAAATCCTTATGAGTTCTTAGAGTCATGTGAGAAATGTAAGCCTTAGAGTACTTAGAAATCATAGAGTTCATAGAGTGCTTGTGAACATCATACTATACTTAGAAATCTTAGAAACATAGGATCAGTTATAGAATTTCTATAATAGTGATAGCTTACAAACCATAAGAATTCCTCATTTCAATTCATCCAAAAACACATAATAAAACATGATTTAGCTTTAAAGAATATCACAAGGGTAGATAGTAGAGTGTATCTACCTTTAAAAACCGGATCCCTACGGTTTACTAGCTTTGGAATACTCCTTGGAGGCAAGGAGGAAGCTCTTCCTTTGTTGAAAACCCAAACAAGAACACCCAAGCTCTTCTCTATCTTTTTCTCTCAAACTTTCTCCCAAAAACTTCTCTCTAGGGTTCTTGTAACCCTAGCCCATGAAATGTGGGTTTATATACGAGTTTGTGGTGAGTCAAAACCCTTAAAATATCCTTGGAGGTCAGCCATAGGCAAAACAGACACCACCGGTCGACCGGTAGAGAGGTTCGGTCGACCGGCCAAAACTCCCTTCTCTGTCCAAAAATCCCATACAAAATTGCGACCATTCGGTCGACCGGTTGCTGTTCGGTCGACCGGTTCCCCATATTTTTTCTCTTGTTTTTTCCATTTCCAACACTTAGAGTATTTTTCATATTCTTTGCTTAAATCCATAGCTCAACTAGGGTACCTTATACCTTAGCTCTAATCACCTACACACATGCGTCACAAACCATACTTAGGATCTTACTAAAAATCTTCATTCCATAAATAGAATACCAAGGTCACATGGAAGACCTTGGCTCAAAGTATCTAGTGCAAAAGTACTATTCACACACTATTCATAGCACTACTCAACTGCTATGAATAGGAGATCTGGAGTTCTACATATCAACTTGGAAGATGTTATTACTGCACTTCTCTCTAATGAGTTGGGAAAGAGTGCGCTAAATAGTGAAAGTCATGAGTAGACTTTACTAAGAGAGAGGAAGACAAAGGATAACGGACCTAGAAAGGGGTCCAAATCATACAAGAATGTTGAATGTTATTACTGCCATAACAAATGGCATATAGCTAGATATTGTCGGTTAAAGAAAAGTGAGGAGGAAAGAAAATCATCTAGTACATCCAATGTGGCTAATGAAGATTCTAAGGATCTGGACGATGATCCCATGGTCCTTTCGGTTACTACAACTAATGGTTGGTCTAAGGACAAGTGGATTCTTGATTCTGGTTGTTCCCATCATGTATGTCCAAATAGGGACTGGTTTGCTACCTACAACAAGGTTGAAGGTGACACTGTCTTAATGGGTAATAATACACCCTGCAAGATTCTTGGGATAGGGACAATCAAAATAAGAATGCACAATGGTGTAGTGAGGACATTGACGGGAGTGAGGCATGTTCCGAATCTGAAGAAAAATCTGATCTCTTTGAGCTCTTTAGACTCTCGGGGGTGCAAATTCTATGCGCAAGGTGAAGTGCTAAAAGTTCGAAAGGGAGTCTTAATTGTTATGACAGGTAGAAGAAGCAGGAATTTTTATGCATTGCAAGGAAACACAGCTTTTTGGTGGAGCATCTAAGGCGAAGAAAGCTCCTGCTATTCCCAATTCTATCCCGGTAAAGGAGGCGCAAGTTTTAGCAAATAATGTGGATTTACATTTAAAGATGAAGGCGGCTGAATATATGACATTCAGCTTTGATGATGATTTACAGGTGGAGTCAGGGAATCCACATTTTTCGTAATAGGGTGACAGAGTTTGAGTAGAGAAGTCTAAAGAGTTGTTTAGACTTACTCCAAAGTTCGGCGAGGTGGAGCCTTGCATTCAATTTGTATTATGTGGGTGAAAGCGAGATGGTACATCATAGGGTGTTCGCGGGATTCTCGTCAAGGTGGGGATTTGTGAGATTTTGGCTCAATCTAGGAGTGGGCAATCGATCAACCAACAGTGGCCGGTCGATCGATGGAAGCTGTTTTGGTTTCGAGAAATTCCTAATTTCAGTTTTAGAGAGTTTCATGTTTTGGGAAACTCCTATTTTGATAGGGTTTTGTTTCCCCCTTGTTTTGGGTCTCTTTTGTGCTATAAAAGAGAGACTTGGGGGTTAGGGTTTGTAAAAAAAAGAAAAATGACTAAAGTGTTAGCAAGTTTGGAAAAAGTTAGTCATAGTTAGGGTTTGGGTTGAGAGAACAAGAAGAGCTGTGTGAGAGAGAACATTGTGGGTTTTCCTTGGGTTTGATCTTCGTTGTAGGTTCTTCTCTTTTTTGTTGTATTATTCTCTTGGATTAATGAAGATATTTGGTGTGCTTTGACCATGGACATAGGCATTTAAGCTGATAAATCTTGTTTTTTAGTATGTTTATTTATTTGCTATTATTTATTTCTCCATTGTACTTTATTCTATCCTCAAGGGATTTCCGCATGACAGTATAGCCTTTCTCTCTACAATGGGCTTGCATAATTGACATTCAAAGGTTTAACGCCTTCAGTTTGGTGTGATGTTTTAAGAACTGGTTGAACTGGCCGACCGAAATGAGAATTGGTCACCCAACCAATTCAACGACTGTCCAATTAATGCACTCAAGTGCAAGTTTGCTACATATGTATTGTAAATGCTTATAAGGTTCTATGTTTTAGGATAATATAAGTGGAAAGTAGCAAATTTTGCTTAAATCCTCTCCCTTGCTTACTTATCTAAAATACCAATGTGATTTCAACAATCATGTTCTCTGATCTCACATAAATTTGGTTTATATTCTCTCCCCAAGGCGGACCTAGCGCTGGAGGGGGGTAGATTTTTAAATAAAAAGTAAATAATTTCAAAAAAAAAAAAATTATAGTGCCCCCCACACTAAGTTGTAATTGTTGACTATGTGGAAAGTTTGGCCTTTCAAAATTTTGTAATTTTTTTTATATATAATATAAAAAAGAGTAGTGATTAGCCGACATCACAAATGTCTTCCTATTTCAGCCCCTTTAACAATGGTTATGCTTAACCAACTTAAGGTTAATAATTTTTATTTTAAAAAAAACCAAGGTTAAATAGATGAACCTTAGGGGTGAGTGAATCTTTACCATAGTTAGTAGGTAGACCGTGCATTCGATTAGGTAGCGAAAATGCATAGTCCGCTATCTATATCCTTATAAAAAAATTTGAAAATATAGTTAATTTTTTTTTATATAATAGCTCTCACAAAAAAAATGTATTAGAATGTAACGTTAACAAATTTTATGACCACGATAAACCTCCACACTCATTTCTTTTCTTAATACATGTACTTTGACCCTTTTAAAGAAAATTTTCTTACTCTGCCCTTTTCTCCCTTGTTTACTTTCTTAAAATACTATTATTATCTATTTATTATAAAAGAGAAGACTGGCAATGATATTTAGGAGAAAATTTTCATTTTAAAAAAAATTCAGAGTCTCCCCCCAAAACATTCCTAATTATTAGAAATCTCCAAAAAAATTTAAAGGAAAATTCTATTATAAATAGATATTAATAGATACAAAGTGCGTGCTTTCCGTGAACCTCGACTAATTTATTATAAAAAGGGAGAGTGAAATTTTTTGCAATTAAGAGAGTAGGGTAGCATTCCTTTAATTATTACGAAAAGCACTAGTCATCAAATTGATGGATAAGGATCGGAGTCTTGTATGAGTATGATTGAATTTTTTTTAACATTACTTACTCTTATCCATGACAAGAACTAAGTCTTAGTTTCGGCATAACGGCTACCTCAGGTCTGACTGTAAGTTAATTTTTTTTTTTTTTTTTTTTTTTTAAGGGTGTAAGCATCATTTAGCCTACATTAGTAGGGTCTAACGGCTACCTCAGGTCTAGCTGTATGTTAGTTTTTTTTTTTTTTTTTTTTGGCTGGTGGCATCATTTAACCTACATTAGTAGGGTCTAACGGCTACCTCACGTCTGGCTGTATGTTAGTTTTTTTTTGTGGGTGTTGGCATCATTTAACCTACATTAGTAGGGTCAGTACGGCAGATGTTAGCTTGGGCATTGGAGCTCTTGCTAATCATACGGGTGGAGTTGGATCCCAGACCTTCCTCCACTGAAAGCCACACACCTACCACTCACGCAAGAGGCGGGTGTGTTGGTTGTGTGTTAGTTACATGACAACAGTTTACAAAAAATAAAATTTCGGCATAAGGCACGCAGTGATCAATATAACAACCTAGCATATAGTAATAGACTTGGAATCCTTTACGGTTATAACGGGACTCCTTCGAGTCTAAGGACTTCAATTACAATTAAAAAAAAACCTGAAAAACTCTTTTAATTCTTGTTAACAACTTTAATTTTTAGAGTTAATATTTTTTCTAAAAATCAAGGCTAGATGGTTGAAACCAGGGGCGGAGTCAAGGGAGGCTAGGGCATGTGCCCCCCATAGGCCTACACGTGTCCCTTTTAATGCCTACTAGCTATTGTTAAGATTCACTAACCTTTGGGGTTCAATAATATACCTTTAGTTTTAAAAAAACATATATTAAAAAATATTAACCCTAAGGGTTAAACATCCTCAACTAGAGTTTAATATTTTTCTAAAAACTAAGGTATTATTATTGAACCCCAAGGGTTAATAAATCTTAACCATGGTTAATAGGGATTGAAATGGACATGTGTTGGCATGTGGGTGAGATTGAACTCTCCCCGAGTTCAATCGCTATTGGTTGTGATTCAATCTGAGGTGGGTGCCCCTTAGCTTTTGATTTTTTTTAAAAAGTATATAGTTTACTAAGGATTTAGAATCCTCTACTGTTATAACTGGACTCCTTGGAGTCGGTTACAACCAACAGGTCAACACATGTCCATTTTAATACCTCTTGATTGTGATTAAAATTCACTAACCCTTGGGTTCAAACACCTAAACTTTGTTTCTAGAAGAAAAAAAAAATGAATTCTAAAAGTTACAGTTTTTAACTAGAGTTAAAAAAAACTTTTGTGTTGTAACCAGACTCCAAGGAGTTTAGTTATAACCATAGAGGATTAGTCATGGGACAACTGTCCCATTAATTTTCTTTAAAAAATATCTTTTAATGATTTAATAGGGCATAGTCTCAAAAAAAATTATATTATATTATTTAAGCGGGCATAACCATAGGATAAGGGGACAACTGCTCCTGTAAACAAGGAGAAACAATACTTGTAGGATATGTATAAAATGTGTGGATGAAATGACTCACAAACTTAGTTGTCAAAAAAAAATTTAAGGGGCTCCACCCCCAAACCCCGTGCCTTAAACCAAATGTGTCATCTAAAATAAATTTCTGGCTCCACCCTTAGTTAATTACAGTTAAGAAGTATTGAAAGAGATGCGTGTTGACCTGTCGGACATAACTGGATTCAAGAGTCCTTATAACCTTAGAGAATTCCAAGTAATAGTAATAACAGTTAACTGATGGATAAAGTATAATTCACCCTAGAGCTCCTCAAAAGGGGTACCAACCGTTTGAGGCTTACAAGGACTGCATGTGTGTGCTGTGTGTGTGAGTTTGCATGTTGGGTTTGTGTGTGGTTTTGCATGGGTGGTGTGAGTATTCCTTGTATTTGCCTTCAGTCATTGCCTTGCCTTGTGGTATGATTGAGTTTACCAAAAAAAAAAAGATAAAGTATAATTATTATGTTTATTCCTCCGTCTCTTCATAATTTGTAACAAATGTATGTAATGAGTTGTCGTCATTTAAGTAAGCAAGCATAAACAAGCATGTAAGGGAAAATAATTTCGTCTCTATTTTGGGAGCACATATTGTCGTGATTTGGATATCTTTTTGGAAAAAGTCAGGCAATTTTATTTTTGTCTCAAAATGCTGTTAAATGTAGAAAAAAACTTAAAATTATTAATAGACTTGAATAGTTTACAATAAAGAAAACTTAAATCAAATCAAATCAAATTTTACCCCATCTAATTAATTCAGTTCAAAACACTTGTGATAAGAGCGCAACTTCGATTATTATCCCAGTCCATTTTGTATCAAAGTGCAACTTTAAATAGTGGGTGGGTTGTAGGCTTGTAGCGATGGAAAATGAAAATCGGGTTAAGTGGTGGCATATCTGTTGGGTTTTTATGGTCCTTCACATAATTGCTTTCCTGATTTCTCTATTGTCACGATTTTGGTGCAGCTTGGAAGATCCCATACGCAATAATAATGGACTCCTTGCAAATACCACTAAGACTCCTCTTTTGAGGTTTTTGTGGTTGTCAAAGGGTCATTTGCTCTTGGCTCGAAAAAGGTTTCGTGTTCTTAGGTTTTTGTTTGATGGGAAGAAACCCTAACCTCATGTTTGGTTGTCGAGAAAATAAGTTAAAACATAGAAAAGAAAAGAAAATTAGACAAAACACAACTAAAAATTGTATTAAAAATCTAAAAAAAAATTTTCTTTTTATGTTTTCATCAATTTTCTCGGCAGCCAAACATAGCATAAGATACTCTATAAAAAAGTGGTAGCCATCCCCTCCTCCTCTAACACAGCAGAGAACCCATCTTGAGTGTTTCAGAGAGAGAGAGAGAGAGGTAGAGTTGCCTTCTGATCCAGAAATTGGTGATCGTTGCTCAAACTAAAGGGATTTCGCTTTCGAAGCTAGAGACAATAGCTCTCTAGAGGTATATTGATCTTCATATTTTAATTGAATATTTGTCGTTTGATTGATCTTTCATGCCTAGATTCATGGGCAAAAGTTAGTTTAGGAACTGTATAGTTCAACAATATCAACCTAAAGGCTTGTAGCGATTGAAAATCAAAATCGGGTTAAGTGGTGGCATATCAACCATCGTACCTCAGGCAAATATCTTCTCGGAATATATACTTTTTTTCCTAACTTATTTTTGCTAAATGACACGTAGTTAGGTCGTAATCCCGATTAGCAAGTTAGTATATGTTCTAGGTAGGGATGCACTCAAGTCAAGCTAGCTCGATGGCTCAGCTCGTTTAAGTCAAGCTCAAGCTGGCATTTCAGGCAAACAAATCAAGCCAAGCTTTTAATTGAGCTCAAATGTTTAAGCAAGTCAAGCTTAAGTCAGACCTTGTTTGATTTGGCTCATCTCGATTAGGGCTTGGTTGGGCTTTAGCTCGACTCCGCTTGAAATATATATATACAGTATTTTTTGTAATGTTATTTATATTAATACAAAATAATATTTTAAAAAAATTATTATAAATTATAATAATTTTTATTTATAATAAATAAGTTTCAGAGATAATAATAATTTTAAAAAATAGTACGAATTTAAAAACATAAACTTTGATCTAACTCTCTACTATTTGGACCGAAGGACAATTCCAAAATCTTATTTTTATATATGAATGTATTAATTTTTTGTAATTTATTGTATTATAATTTATTAATAAATATTTTTCTTAAAATTATATAAAATTAATAGTTTCGTAAATCAATAGGTGTGGGAAACCCTATAGCACACTCATAAATCTCAACTTTCACAAATAAAATCATTAACACGTTCTAAGAATTAATTAGAATATATAAGTAACCAGAAAATAGAAGTTCAGCAGTTTCTAAAAACTATTTTCTGCAGCGTTCGCTCGAGTGAGATGGTTACTGTTGGTAGCTCTGCAATTGCACAGACAGAACGCGAAAGCACTTCGCTCGAGCCAGCCTTTTTGACTCGATCAAGATGACTGCTAGAATTGCAAATAAATTGCTCAATCATTACAAATATCTAACCCAAGATCAATTCGCTCGAGCCATAGAGGACACACTCCAGTTGAACATTCAGCAAACTTAAACAATCATGTTGTATTGATTGGAATTCATAGAATGTGATCAAGACCCTAATAGCCTAAGGCAAAATCAATTATCTAGTTAATTCAACTAAGGTATAAACTAAGTATCTCGGTCACTTATCATCCTAAGTGGTGAGAACAAAGCTTTAGGTAGAATGATCTTCAGTTGACCATCTTCTAGCTTTATCTTCACGAACAAGACTAATTTGGATAGAAAGGACTCAAGATTACAACTTGACCTCAATTTTGGCAACATAATTTGCCAATTAAAAATGTAAACTTTATAATCTCCCTTTTTGACAATTCTGCTGCAAAAACACACACTAAAGTACATGACCAAACACGTACTCACTCAAACCAATTAAAACAATAAATTAGGTTATACATAACTCAATTAAAATACATGGACTCAAATAAAATATCTAACTCTGATTCATGTCATGATGTACTAATATGCACCTACTCATACTAATAAGTCTAGTGAAACATGTAATATAATAAAATGCCAGTGTGCAAGAGAATGTACACAAGTGCCCAATTCTCTCTCTTTTTGGCACAAAACACCAATGACAAATAGAATCATTGCAATAAGAAGCAGTAGCAATATAATGGGAAGAAATATAGCATGTCATTGCAAAAGAAAACAATATATGCATATCCAAAATAGGGCGATAGAACTTTCAAAACAGAAACAAATATCTGATTCAATTAAGCGGGAAGACAAAGAAGTTTCTAACCACCAACCCCCTCCCCCCGTGGGCACGTGCGCGATAAACACATTATCCAAAACATAGCAATCAAAAATAGTTTCTGAAAACGATAAATTATATCATACAAAAAAAAAAAATTATATCAGACAATAATAGAACACAAAAGAAAATATAATGTACGCACCCATTTTACACCCCTGTCTAACCATGGTTAAAGATTTTTAATCATGGTTATCCTCAACCGAGCCCCCTTTAGCCGTAGGCAAAATCCTAGGATAACTCCCATCAACCCTAGGACTCAACCCTAGTTAAGCCCTACCCTAGGAAAACCCTAGTTAAACCTTAGGATTAAAACCCTAACCCTAGGAAAACCCTAGCCAAACCCTAGGACACACCCCTAGGCAAACTCTAGGTAAGCCCCTAGTTAAAACCCTAGGCAAGCCCTAGTTAAAAACCAAGCCCTAGGTAACCCTAAACCATAGCTCTAGCCTAGCCCTAGAGCCCTTAGGGCTTAAACTCTAAGACCATGGCCCCTAGGGCCTGAACCCTTGACTTGGGCCCATGGGGCCCAAAAGTCAAAAACCAAACCCCTACCATGGGCGTGCATGGGCCAGGTCCTGTTTAAATAGATCTAATATTAGCGGTAAATGATCTACCGCCTATTAGTTTTTGGCCTGGTTTGGCAATGGCGGTAGATCATCTATCTCCATTATCTGAGTTTCGGTTTGCAGACTCTGCGCACCTCCCTACACACTCCACCATGACCTCACCTTCCTCACTCGACCTCCACCAGGTCCAACTAGCTTAGAGACCTTCCATTCAATCCTCATTAGGTCCTCAAGAGCTCTTCTATAAAAACCACCCCTCCACAACCGTATAATCCATCTGAAAAATCTCCAGTGGAACCCCTACCGCATCACCAAGGCCCTGTCCTCTTCCAAAAACCCTTGTAGGCCTTCTCCTGAACACTCAAGGACTCCTAGCTCCCCTCTCTTCAACCAAGTAGCACCACCACTGTCACAGTACCACCACGTGGCAAGAAACAGAGCAGAAGGGTAGGGCATCCCCTACCCCTCTTTTCTTATTTCTTTTGCTTCCATTGTGAGCCCCTGGTCATTTCCAGGGGACTTTTATTACATCCTTCTGTTGGTTACAACTCAAACCCAAGATAGGGGACTCCCCCACCTTCTTCATAGGTGTGGGGAACCCCTACGGGTACAACCCCCCCCCCCCCCCTTGAATCTCTCAGACCCTCTGGAGGTCCCTTAGTTCATGAGGAAACCTCTGGTAGCACTGGTGCACAGCCCCCGTGGGCACAACCCTGGTTTTAACCAAATCCAAGAATGACGGTAAACTTAGTATCATCATTCCTGGCCGTTTAGTTTGCAGCCTGTTTAAACCAATTTAGGTGAGGCCCTGATCCATTCCAGAGCCTGCACTGGACTCCCCAGATCCCTCTGAGTCTAATCTGGCCTTTCCAGGTTCATGGGTTAAGCCTAACCATGCTTAAAATTCAAAAGAAGAAAGCAGTGCATAATGGCAGTAGATCATCTACCGCCATTACCAGCAATCGAGAAGGGTCACTTTGGCTCACTGTGGGGCCCACTCCAAGCCACCCCTAGGGCTCACATCAGGCTCATTCTCTTCCCTGAAGTCCCCTCTTCAATCTCATGGGTTCAAAACCCCCTAGTTGCACCCCTAACCTGAGTTAATGCACGCAAACCACGGTTAAAATACTGTCTTAATTGCGGTAATTCGATTACCACCATTATTGAGTTTTTTTTAACTTGGGCTTTTTGCAAGGGCCCAAGCCTGGTAAGAGGCCACTCTAGGCCCTATCTAGCCTCTAGGGCCCATTTCGGACCTACCCCAGCCTTAACCAAGGGTTAACCCAACCCCGGTTAGAATTTAAACCATAGTTAATTGACTCAACCATGAGGAAAAAATCATGGAAATTCCCTAAAAATCCAAAATAATCTAAAAGTACAGAAAATGAGTAAATTGGACTTAACTGCATCCTTAACCATGGTTAAATCAGCTTAACCATGGTTAACACCTTCCTTAATCATGGTTAAGCCCTTTTAACCTTGATAAAATCTGGAAAATTCACAAAAATTTCCAATTGGACCATAAATCTGATCTTGGCCCTTTTCAACTCTGGTTAGCAACCCTAACCACGGTTAAACCACCCTTAACCTCGGTTAGCAACTCTAATTGTGGTTACGTTCGATTTTGGCCTACCGGACTTACTCTCGGGCCTACCGGGCCCCATCTTAGCCTACCAGGCTTGACTTTACTCCCTTTACTATAGTTGTAATTTATAACCATGTTTAGTTTAACCTACCCAGTTAGGCACGCCTAATCCTGGTCAAAAAACTCCGCGCTTACCTACCGGGCTTCTCCTTAGGCCTATGCGAGCCCAAAACCCTAATTCTAAACAGACTAACCGTGCAAGCCTACCGGGCTTTGAACCATGCACTTGACATCCTACCTCGGTAATTAAACCCTATTCTAACCAGACTAGATCAGTTAGCTACCATTGGTGCATCACACACACCCCCCTAGTCTCAGCACAGAGTCCGTGCCAAAACTAATCACGCTCGATCTGCAACTCACACCCTCGTGAGTACGCGGAACCACACCCGTGTTCGCCCTAATTAGCTTTACTTTTCTTGGTTAAGTGTTTACGTAAATAATTCAGACACTTTTCAACAAACCTTAAACTTTAATGGCTTAAACCCTTAGGACGTCAGGGAACCGTTGTAAAAATACAGAAGGTCCTCGAGGGGTATGGCCTAATCAACCTTCCCTGAATAACCGAACCTCTTACCCTCTACTCCTCAAAAATTAGCATACCAACCTTTCCAACTCCCGGGACTTATCCCCTTCTGAATGAATAGGTGGCGACTCTACACACCGTGAGAGATTAATCCATGATTTCCCAAAAGCCATCTAAACAAAAGCCTGTGCTCACACATAACTCTCCCTTATGATTTAGTACACACTCCATAAATCTTGGATAATGGAATCAAATGTAGTGCCCAAGCCACCTGAAAGAAAGAGATAAGAAAAAACATTTGTCACACATGCGTGACAGGCATTTTCCAAACTAGCAATAACTAGTATAACCCTATCACGAACCCAAGTGAAGAAACATGATATACATCAAATCTAACATCCAGGAATTTTCAAGAAAAATTGATCCACTTCATCATCTATCATCTTTAGTGAAAATTCAACAACTGCAGCTTGGTATAAATGTGTTCTCATTGAATCTAACCAAGGTTTTATCCCTAATTGAAGTATGCCATAACTACTATAAAATACTCCTAGAGTCTCAAATTAATCCTTAAAAAGAAGTCCACTTACTTAGATTCCATTAACATATTTTTTATTGTTCTGCAAGCATACTTCACCTTATCTTTTAGACAATTGATTATTTATATTTTTTTTTTTGTTAAACTGCTCTTACACATTAAATTAAAAAATTATTTCATACCATGGTGGTCTTTCAACAAAAATTAGCTAATAGCCCTCTCTATTGGTCAATAGGGGCTTCACACTCACACCCACAGTAGACTATTTTTTCATATTTTACGATGACTGTTCACACAAGTGATTAGGGCAGCCATTACTATTTATGGAAGCCAATAAAATCTTTTTTTTTTCTCACAAATAGAAGCTCCCCCAACTCCTTTCCATTAAAAATTTTCTACACATAGAGGATGCAAGCACATGTGGTTTACATAACATAATGGTTAATCTAACACTCACTCCTCGTCAAAAGGAATTTACTCTTTGTCACTTTGTCTGACCTCGACACCCGGAGTCTAAAAGTTGTCTGCGATATCGCCATGTGACTAGATTTGTAGCCCCAAGTGTATAAATTACAACATTTTTATAGCTGGTTCCAAATTCATTCCAGATGATATAGAGGAGTAATCAAATTAAACCCAAGGGAACACACCCTTCCTCAATGAGGTTTTAAGTCCATGTGACGTCAGAGAGTATAATATTATGGAATTGATTTCTAGGTGGAATCCCTAGGTTCAATTTGCCTAAGCAAGGTGGTTCTATAACTCACCTCGGGTACCCAAAAGAGGAAAGAAAGATCATGCTGATGTACTAGGAAACACAGAAAAGGACCCTGGAAATCGGGGTTCCCATTCCATCATTCATTCATTCCCATTTTCTAGACAAAAGATTAGTTCAGTGGAACGTCCCGAGCTGAGTGCTCGGGCCATCCACAAAACTATGAGGCACCTGGAATATTCTTAGGGCTAATAAGGCCTTTTTCATTTTATTCCTCCCCCGATTTTTGACTTCTTCCCCTTTTATATGAGTTCGTCAGGTGCCCCTAATGAACTTGTTGGATATGCACCGATGCGCCCAAACCTAATCTTTTGCCCCCTTTTCTAATATGAGAGATAGAGAGAGATCCCCTTCACACAATAGTGCAGATGATTAGAAGGACTAATCAAATTGACCCTTCACTGTATGGCATTTCCCTTTTGGTGGTCCAAGCTCTCAAAGTCATCAAGAATCCAATCACAGCCAATTACGATTAAAATCAGGTAGAGTTCAAGCGCACCCCACAGGCCAACCCTGTTTCTTTTATCCCTATTAAGGTGGTTAAGATTCACTCAACCCTTATGGTTTCAATAATATAACTTTGCAAATTTTATTAAAAAAGCTGTTTACTCTAGTTAAAAATTTTAGAGTCCTTAAGATTAATATTTTAAAACAAAAAAAACTAAAGTTATTATCTTTTGGAACTGCCAAAAGGATTTAGTGAGTCGACCATTTTGTTAATAAGGGGTTAGAAAGGTACACCATGTTGTGGCGTGTGGGTGGATTGAACTCTCCGTGCATTGAATCACAATTGGCTGCGGATTCGACTTCTCAAAGTCATGGATCTTCACCATTTAATTACAAAAGTTTTCCTGACCATGGAGTAAAACCCACAAATTCCGGACAGCTTTTCTTTTTTTTGCTTGGCCTAATCTTTAATCGACCCTAGGTCAGTGGGTTAGGGGGTTCGTAGGGGTTCCACTCATGGTTGGCCGTCAATAGCCACACCATGCCATCGAAAACGCAGAAGTCCCCACTCCCCACTTGGGGAGATACACCTACTGTGAGCATAAACCCCTCATTCGGTGATATGCCCGGGCGACTGCCCTTTGTCTATCACGTTGGACTAGCCATGCGGGACGGATGCCACATGGGGCCAGTGGAGGCTGAGCCCCTGTAAACTTTTACAAATAACCAAAATTTCGTATTAGTACTCCTTTAAACTTAAAGGGGTGGCGCCTAAGAGAGGAGTGGAGCTAGAGAAGGTGCCTAACCTGTTATCCTAAACTTCTAAGAAAAAGATCATAATCAATTTACAAACGGTTCACAAACTACGTGATGCCCCATGAATTTGCTCTCATTGTTACCCTCCCTAGCAAGAGTCCTGCTCCGTGCCCGCTACTAGTATAGTGGTTGCCCCCGCACCGGCGTATCTATTCTTACAAACAATTAAATTTTTTTTTTTTTGGTAACCCTGGTGTCCCCAACCCGTTGGATTGAGGACTAAAGCTCGGAGTGTGGATATAGCCCACAACCCGCCCACAAAAATCCGGAAAATTCCGACGGGACTGGCCCCAAAGTGGAGTGAGAATTTTGAAACCCAGACCACCGGCTTGGCGTACAGGCCCGGAACCACGGTAATTCGTGCGTATCCTACAATTACAAGGTACCATCTGGAACATACTTATCTACACCCGCATCGCACTCTTCAAGGACTCGAATCCCTGGCTTCTGTCACTTGGATATGGATAGGAGGTTGCCACTCGGCAGTAAGGGGTGTCAATATGGGCCTGGGGTTGGGTAGGCCGGGGTTTCAACCCTAGCCCCTACCGTCCTTATAAGAGTAGAGCCCTCGCCCGGTCCTAGCCCTTTCAGGGCCGGGGTTGGATTGGCCCTACACCGCGCCCGGCCCCCGTCAATGGGCCGGGGCCTAACCCGTCGCCGGAGCAAGAGCGGCAAAATTTTTTTGTTTCATCTAAGATAATTAATTTTTTTTTACTACACCGACTCTTCCCAACCTTACATGGAAATGGGATACCCTCCTCTTTTTTCGTGTTTGGGATCAACATTGCAACAAAAAGAGCAATAACACATAGTTAAAAAAAAAATTTTCTTTATCTGAGAGCCTGCAAATAAACCAAAACTATTATAGGTAAACAAATAGAATCATAACAACTATCCGAACCAAATTGAAAATATGTTTATAATATAAACTGAAATTAGAGAGTAAGATATGGAGAATAGAGAGAATGATCGTGAACGAGCGACGTGTTATAAATTGGCCTGTGCGAGTGAAGTTGAAGAATGAAGAGGGCAAAGTCTTAGTAATGTGAATACACTTTAGGGTTTGGTCTGCTTTTAGTGAC
>JABCRI010001473.1:0-46229 GCA_015143295.1 Tetracentron sinense
GTGGCGCCGACTTAGTAGCTACGACTATGCACCCAGACAGCCTCGTGTCCACTCCTTGTTCTGCTGGTAGTCTACCACAAAATCCGTTGGATATGTTCCAACTTCAATGCGGGAATTGGTAGCGAATTCAGCAAACCAGGTGGTTTCTGATGTCCGCATTAAACCTATTGGCAGACTAGACAGCGCGAGACATACTGCAACCTCTTTTCTTGCCTCTACCTAGTTTCTCTTCACATCATGGTACATCTGCGTGCTTCCAGGGTGCACTATGCAAAACGCGGATCGGTGTGCCTCGTGAGTAGTTTCATTTTCAGCTCGAGGTTTGGAGGTACACACCCAACAACCTTGAAATCGGTGGATGCCATCTTTATGATTCTTCGACATCACTCCCTTTCCTGAGGAGTTTGTCCTTAATGGCTTGATCTCTGAATCTTTAGTTGGGTTCTTGAACTTCTGTAATAATACGACGTAGCTGGAATATAGCCAACAGAACACTATTCCTTGGAATCCTAGACTCCGATTCCAATCCGAACTCTTCATCATCTTCAGCGATCCGCCCTCAGCATCCAACCGATCCGATTGTCTTTCTGCTTTTAAGGCGTCTGCCACCACATTACCCTACCAGGGTGATACTGCGACATATTCGTATCCTTTGGAAACTCATCCATCTTATTGAACATGTTGCGGCTCTTTAATGAGAGAAGGATACTTGCAAATCTTGTGATCATGTAAGCTCACCATTTTCTCTCCGTATAAGTAATGCTCCAGATCTCAATGCGACACCACGGCTGCCATTCTAGATCATGCGTGGGATAGTTAGCTCTGTGAAAGCTGTCGAGACCGTAAGCAAGGACATTGTATTAGCCTAAACACACAGCAGAGGCCTTTGCCAGAACATCCCAGTAACCTCAACATATTCCCGAACCTTGAGGGCATTGTGTCAACACTGGAGCAGTTGTTTAATCTCTTTTTCAATTCTTGAAAACTTTGCTCCCACGTTGCAGTATTCAAATGAATATCTTCTTCGTCAATCTGTTAAGGGGCATCAAGCGTGAAAACCCTTCCACAAACCTGGATAGTTAACCGCCAATCCCACAAAACTTCGACCTTCCGTGACGTGGATGGATTCCTCACTAGTTATCGCTTGAATTTTGGAGGATCCACATATCTTCCATGTGACACAATATGCCCAAGGAAGGCTATCCTTCATCCAAACTCGCACTTAGAGAACTTAGCATAAGCTGATTCTCGTAGCGTTTTGCAGCGTAATTCTCAAATGCTGATTATGCTCCTCGTGGGCTAGGAGAGTATACCAGGATGTCGTCGATGAATACCACGATGAATTGATCCAAATACAGCCGGAAAGATGATTCATCAATTCCATAAAGGCCGCAGGTGCATTGTGTTTGTCCGAACTGCATCACCAAGAACTCGTAGTGTCCATAGAGAGTTCGAAACGCTGTCTTCCGATATCTTCTTCCTTGATGCGCAACTGGTGATAACCGGACCGAAGATCTATCTTTGAAAATACCTGAGCGCCTTGTAACTGATCGAATAGATCATCAATCTAGGGGAGAGGATACTGTTCTTAATCGTTGCTTAATTCAGCAGACAATACATGGAATGCATAGATGAAAATTCCATCTTTCTTTCTGACAATAGCACCGGTGCTCCCCACGGTGACACGTTAGGGTGAATCAAACCCTTGTCTAGTAAATCTTGCAATTGAATCTTCAATTCTTGCAATTCAGAGCCATCTGATACGAAGTCTTTGATATCGGGGCTACGCCTGGAGTTATATCGATCAAAAAATCAATCTCTCGAGTGGGAGGAAGTCCTGACAACTCCTCCGGGAATATATATTGAAATTCCCGTACCATTGGTGTATTTCTCAGCACAATGTCTTTATCTTTATCAATTACAATGGCTGCCAAGTAACCCACATAGCCTTTATCCAAAATGTGACATGCTTTAATAGCAGAGATCAGCTTGGGTGCCTGACCTTGCACAACACTTTGCATCTCGAATTCTAGAATGTCTGGAATTTGAAATATCACCTTCTTGGTCTTACAGTCTACCACTGCATGGTAGTTGGCCAACCAATCCATCCCAAGGATGATATCATAATCTTTTATGTCTAGAACAATCAAATCTACGATCATTTGCACACTATTAATAAGGATAGGACACCTATCGTAGACTGTTTTTCTGCAAATGACCCTCCCTGACGAAGTAGATATAGACATCGTGTTTTCCTAAAATTTTTACAATAGCGAACGCTTTATAAATATAATGAAATGAAAAGAAATGCACTCAAGAGTTCGATAGTCAAAAAGAAACATTTCATTCATTTCATTGTTAATATATACACAACAACATTGTATAGTATATAGTACACCAGCGTATACAAAACATCATGTAGCTGTACACATACAAAAAGTGATCTAATGATGGAAAGACCGAGTAGGGCATCTATTATATTCCAAAACGATACAGATGCACCACGCTCTTCCTGTCACGCCCTAAAATACCCCCTAGGAGTTAAGGGATACTTTAGGTGTAACTATGCGTACCTATCAAACCATCCTGAAGTAAACAGGGCTAACACAATACAATAAGGATAATAATTAGAGCGCGGAAGCTAAACATATATGCGAAAGTGTAAACTAACTTTTTCTTTTCTTCTAAAGTTCCAAAATAGTATTCCAAGTGAAACATATACACAATACATATCAAATTCTAAAGGGGACAGACCCACCTATCAAAATGTCAAAATACACCAAAGGACCCTCTCGTACTCTCCCTTCAACAGTAGTCGAGGTATGGCCACATGTCGTGGTCTCTATCTGCCTGAGACTGTAACGGGATAGAAGGGTCCCTCTCCTCTACGTACTCTTCCTCGACCCAAGGCTAAGGGTCGAGGTCTTCCTCAGTACCTGCCAACATGAAAGTACGGTTGAGCATGGAATACTCAGCGAGTACAAACTATTAGCAAACCATAGCAATAATAGAAGCATAACAAGAATGAACAAAAATACAAGGTATCGATTTAAAGCAATAGTCGCATCATAAGATAAATGGTATTGAACAAGAACATTATCATTATCATGACATGCATGCATGAATACGAAAACTCAGATAAAGCTCATGCTTGAAAACTCATTTCATATCTTGGTCTTGCTTCTGAAAATCATGCATGCGTGTCCTTTCATCATCTTGTATACTTGTGAGCCAGAGGCTAGCACCCGAACATCCCTGGGCTGCCAACCTCCTTGACATGTAATATTTTCCTTTACTTGTGAGCCAGAGGCTAGCACCCGAACCTCCCTGGGCTGCCAACCTCCTTGATATATGGTTTTCTTGTGAGCCAGAGGCTAGTACCCGAATATCCTGGGCTACCAACCTCCTTGACATATAGTAGCTTTTAGTTTTCTTGTGAGCCAGAAGCTAGTACCTGAATACCCCTAGGCTACCAACCTCCTTCACAGGTAGTATTTCCAGTTTTCTTGTGAGCTAGAGGCTAGTACCCGAATACCCCTGGGCTACCAACCTCCTTGACATGCAATGTTTTCTTGTTGATTTATTAATGCATATGCTCTTGAAAACTCGGTTCATGCATGCATGCATGCTCGGGTGCGTGCCAATAGTGACAATCATGGGAACACGTGTAATAAGAGCAATGTCGCATCACATTCAATTCATAGTATAACATGTAAGCATCTAGGTGATCAACATAGCATTTTGTTAAGTCATCATTTACAAGAACAATTGCATAGGGCTTACATCCATTTCCTTTGTTAAATTCATTTATTCTTGGTTTAGGCATATTACCAAACATCCGGTGTGTAACATTTTTAGTAGTTTTTCTTTACCATTTTTAGCGCATATTTTCCATCAATCAACATGGTATGTTCATTATTTATATATTGCCCATCCGCCGTTTTCCATTTCACACGTCACATCCACATCCAACGGCATCCAATCACCACAATCCACATCCCATCCACACATTCAAACCTTTTTCTTATCTTGTTTATATTTAGTGAAGGTGATACGTTTTATAAGGAAAGAAAGCATAATATCAAGAGTGAAAACCTAAGTTATTGCTAGGGAAGTTAGTAGAGTGTACTAACCTTGAATCAAGGCTTGATCTTGGTTGTAAACCTTGATTGAAGCTTCAACTTGAAAGAAGAGAACCCTTGCTTGAACTATGCTTGATTGGGGAAGAAACCCCCCTTGAGGAACACCTTGTAGAACACTGCCCTAGCTTGAGAGAGACTCCCCCCACGAGCTTAAACCTTGGATTTGAAGAATCCAAGCCTTGGAATAAATCTTGGGTACCCTAAACTCTTGATTTCTTCTCAAGAGGAAAACCTAGGTTAGGAATCCCCTTCTCCTCTCTCTCTATCTCTCAAAACCCTCTAAGTATGGTGAATGAAGCCCTAAAGGCTCAGGCAACCCTTTATGGGTAAGGGTTTAACGCCCAAAAGATGAAAAAACCCTTACTGAAATTTCTGCAAAACGCGATAGACCGAGCGATCGGTGGTTATGACCGATCGATCGGTTGCCTACTGAGCGATCGGTGTTCTTGACCGAGCAATCGGTCAAAAACATGCTCTCTGGAAAATTTTCCCATACAAAAAAGTTAACCAGTCGATAGCTTGATCAGTTTTGGACCGATCGATCGCTAATAATGACCGAGCGATCGGTGCTCTGTAGGTCCCCACTGTTTTGGCTACACTTCCCCCATGATCCTATACTCCGTAAGTCTCAACCTCTATCGGTCAGACCGCTACATTATCCTCCTGCGGTGCCTGGTCCTCTGCCTCAGGTTTAGCCTCTCTCTACAACCAGTCAATCTCTCTCTGTCTCAGGAATTTGCGTGCGAAGTGGTCGTACCACCTTTAAGTGTATAGTGCGGTAAGACGACCATCCAGCATGACATCTTCTTTGCATAGTCACCACCCACTCAAAAAGAGTTATCTCCTACTTGGTGGGAATTCGGTGCGTCCTTGCCATTCATGCACATGCATATATTCCAAATCAATGTCTGATTTCGAAACATGACATGTACAACAATCACTCAACTAGGAATATCGAATAAATCTCTAAGGGATCGCCTATCCAACGGTTCCTAGGTGTATTATGCTCAAGTATGATTTGTGTTATAGTTATTGCTATTGGCTCTGATACCAATTGTGACGCCATGAACCCGCGTCTTAGGGAATTGTGTTCTGAGACGCGCGTCCGGTCGTTCATGCCAATACAGGATCCACACCTATTGCTCAGCAGTTCCTGTATCTGTTGACATAAAACTTTAGTGAGCTATGAAGCCCAATAAAAACCACATTTTTTCCATACTATTTTCCATGAATTAACATGCATCAATAACAACATAATAGTACAGATCCAGTGTTATGATACAATATAATAATATATCCAAGTTATAATGTGACACACGGTCACACATGACTATTTTACCAAACACGAGATTCCCAATCTCGAAGATATCCAGTTATGACTTCATTTTAACATTTCCACACAACAATCATTAGGGTTGTATTCGGGTCAGGCTTGACTGGGCTTGGCCAAGCCCGGCTAGGCTTGAAGTAGTATGCTCGAGGCCCGAAGCCCGGCTCGGCCCAAAAAAAAGGTTCGATTGTGCGGCCTGAAAAAAAAATTTGGCTTGAAGCCCGGCTCGGCCCGAATTGATTCAAGCTCAAGCCGGGCTTGGCTTGGCTCGAGCTTGGCTTAAATTCTCATCATCAGAAAGATATATAGTCAGAATAATATGAATTATTGCGATAATAAATTCTCGAGAATTACGAAGTGACTCCTCTTTGTGTATTACCATTCTGATTTTCCCTATACGGCCAACACACGGGCTCTAAGCGGTACTCTTTCAGCAACGTTCAGGAACATGCCGAGTCTACACTGAATAATTCTTTTGAGAATATATTATAACAGCAATACACAGCATTCATCAATATTTCTTTCGTTTAATCAGTCGCCTTACCTACTTTCATGGCTTTGATACCATTTCTTACCTAGGCACGGATCATATTATAATTGCGGAAAATAATTGTAATTTGGTGTACAGTACTATTCTAGTTAGTCCTGAGAATAGGGACACAGTTGCGCTTTTCTACTCCAGTGTGGAATAGCCGCGGCTTACAGCGGTCTCTCAGTTAAACAGTGTGCAGTGTAAAACAGTTTGAAGAGCGAAATGCATAATATTTGAGAAAGAAATATTTCATATATTGATAAACAAGTAATCAAAAATACATTGATAATCGAAAATACCTTTTGAACTGAAGGTTACAGATTGGATGCAGTAATCTCCCGCTTACAGCATCATACTTGAAAGAAAAGAAAAGAATGAAGAGAAGAGAGGAAGGTTACAAAAGAGGGGGAAGGTTGAACTAAACAAAGAAAGAAAAGATTACAAGATTGAAACTAAACTAAGGACTTGAGGTTTCAATTGAGCTCCCTTGTTGCTTCCTGATCTCTTGAATTTATAAGCTTCTTGCCGAATCTTTGCACTTGATTGCTGATGTCTTTTACTTGAATCACTTTTGCTTTACCCTTGGTAATTTTGAATTCTTTTGCTTTCAGTTGCATTTTCTTGATTCTCTTGCTTTTACTTGGACTTCTTTTTCTTTTACTTCAGTAATTTGAAAAGGTTTTGCTTTTCTGACTGTACTGTATTGCTTTTAACTTGTACTACTGTCTGCTTTTACTGTGCTTTGTTTGAACCTGCTTTCACTGTTTTCTGCTTTTCTTCTTTTAACTGCTTTTTGACTGTCAGAATCATTGTGATTTTCCTTGAGGTATTACGGAGAAAAATCCCATAACAATCATCTTCATTGTCTTCACCCAAATTGACAGAATCTTGAGTATCATTGTCACTGTTGAAGTGCTTTTCCTTACTGTATCACTGAGTATCCTTGTTGTTGTTATTGACCACAAATTTTGTTATCTTCTTTGAAGGATTTCTTTTAATCATCTTGTAATAAATCATCTTTTAATCATCTTGAGAATTTGGAACTTTGAGGCTTGTTTGATAAGAAATAATGCTGCAAAGCATTAATTGATTTTTCCAATAATTGAGAAGAATTGAAAGATTTAGCATGCCATAGATTATCTAAAAGACAAATTTCCAAGTTTGGCAATCCATTTGTTTTATAAGGATAAATGTATTTTCTTTGCTGAACATTTTAAAGATGAATATTTCCAAAATTATATCCCTTTGAAGATCTTGACGGAGTCATCTTTTCCTGAAAATAAGATAATAATACTTGGCTATTTACCTTTTCCCAATATCCTTGAAATAAACTTTTGAGGAAGTTGAATAATCGTTCTGGAAATATATTTTGTATTTCAAAATAATATATGAAATCTTTGAGAAAATAATTTTCATAGATCCTTATTGCCATGTATAATAACAAATTATCTTGTTTTGGTAATTTTATTATGTTAAGATTTCTCCATATTAATACTATATTAAAAATTTTTAAATTTATTTGGATTTTGTTATTAAACCTAATATGATGAGTATTTTGCATAAAAGTTTGTTTTTGAAAAAGTTGAATTTTTGAGAAGGATAATATTGAACCATTATACTTGATTATTGAGAAGAATATATTAAGTTGTTTCCAATGTCGGTCAATTGAGTTTGAGAATATCAAAACATCATCAATGTATACAATTGAAAAATGTGTATAAGGATTGAAGATATCATTCATTATGTTTTGAAATTCTGAAGGAGCATTTTTTAATCCAAAAGGCATGACATTCCATTCATAGTGTCCGAAAGGAACTGTGAATGCAGTCTTGTATTTGTTTTTTTTCTGAAATTTGTATTTGCCAAAATCCTGATTTCATATCAAATTTGGAAAAGATTTTTGCATTGTTTAACCTTTGTAAAAGATCTTGTTTATTTGGTATTGGATATCTTATCCATTGTGAAACATCATTGAGAGGTTTATAATTGATTACTAATCTTGGTGTTCCTCTTTCTAATTCAGCATTTTTCTGAACATAAAAAGCGGCACAACTCCAAGGAGATTGAGATTTACGAATTAATTTCTTTTTGAGTAATTCTTCAAATTCCTTTTTTGTAATATTCTAATAATTCATGATTCATTTGAATTGGTCTTGCTTTTGTTTTGATATTTGTTTCATCAAATTCTTTGATATAAGGTAATTTAACAATGTGTTTTTCCTATGCCAAAAAGCTTTGGGAAAGTCAGAACATATTTCTGTTTTGAGTTTTTTTTCAAAATTCTTAATTTGTTGTTGTAATTTTCAATCATTGAGTTGTTCATCAATCTTTTTATATTGTATTTCATTTTTTAGAAAACAAATTTGTTTTTGTTTTTGAGTTATTAAATGAATATGATGTTCTTTGAATATGGAATATTCTTTGATCATATTGATGTTTTTAAGATGTGGATGATTGATAAATTAGAAATTAATGGTTTGTGCATTAATATTTGTTTGAATTCCTTCATGGGTTACCATAAATGGTTTGATTAAAGTTATAAAAGGAGAACCTAAAATAACTTGTCTTGTAAGATTTTTGACTAATATAAAGGGTGTAGAGATACATATCCCTTCATTATATACGTGAGCTTTGGTTAATTTTTAATTTATGTTGAGTTGACTTCCACTTGCTGTATGTAAGATTTCTTTTGTTTTTTCAAAATACTTGGTTGAAATTAAACCTTCTTGAATATAATTTAAATCAGCACCTGAATCAATAAGGGCTATTGTATCAAGCCTGAATTCTTTGTTTACTATGATGGATATGTTGACAAACCATTTTTGTTGAATTATTTGTGTGATTAAATTGATATATTCTTGTTGTTTTTCTGTTTGTTCATCTGTATTTTGACCAGTTGGTTCTTCATTATCTGAAGTAATTTCATGTGTGTGTGGTATATAATATTTTTGAGAAATTTGGTTTTTAAGTTGAGTGGTTTCAAAATGAGTATTATGTTTGAGATGTGAAATATCTTGTTTAATTAAATTAATCTCATGTTGTAAATCTTGAATAGTTATATCTCTCTCCCGGGGGGTTTTGAAATCAAATTTCTTAAAGATATCATCAACGTTATAAGAAATAGTCTTTTTGAGAGGTTGTTTACCTTTGAGATTATCTTTTAGTTTGATTAAACATTCTTTTTGTAATTGAGGATCTTGAATTTTATCAATTATATCTAAAAGAAATGTTTGTTCTTGTGTAATCATATTAATACTTTTAATACAATTAGGACATTGACAATTTGATTTAATTGGTTCTGAATCAGAAGAATCAGAAATTGAATATTCTGTACTTGTGTAAATTTAATCAATTTGAGGAATTTCATCATCAGAGGAATTGAGAATTAATTGTTTTAATTGATCTTTGATTTCTTCAGAAATATCTAAAGAATTAATTACATTAATTTTCTCTTTTGGCTTTTTCAGGACAGTACATTAATATGATTTTGATGTTTCATTTATATATTTAGCAAAAGGAAAATATATTGAATTATCTTTAGCATATATTTCGAACCATTTGAAGAAATACATTTGACATTTATGTTTAGTTAAAAATTGATAATATATTTGTAAGAGTTCATCTTTTTGTTTATCAAAGTTTGAGAAGTACCAATCTCTAAGTGGTTTGTTTTCTTGTGAATTGAAATCTTTGCGAATATATGGTTTATCAATTTCAAATTCTTTTTCTATCATATCAATTTGAGAGGGAGTATGCATTTGTGAATTTGTTGGTGATAACGGAGGTGATTGAGATGTATTTGATTCGTTTTCTTCTTGTTCAATTCTTTACGGAGTTTTAACAGTATAAATTGGTTGAGGTCTTTTTGAGTTTCTTAATCCTGATAGATTGACTTTAGATTTTGTAGGAATTGAGGAGCAAGAAGATCTAGAAGGTTCAAAGTTGAATCTTCTAAAATCAATATCCTTAATTTGAAATCTTGATGAGGAAAAGTCAATGATGACTTTACCATCGGATTGTTCTTTTATTTGATCGGGATATTTGAGATCTGTTTGAGGGAGTTTCCTTTGTGGAGGTTTAATTTGGTGCACAGTACTGTTCTAGTTAGTCCTCAGAATAGGGACACAGTTGCGCTTTTCTACTCCAGTGTGGAATAGCCGCGGCTTACAGCGGTCTCTCAGTTAAACAGTGTGCAGTGTAAAACAGTTTGAAGAGCGAAATGCATAATATTTGAGAAAGAAATATTTCATATATTGATAAACAAGTAATCAAAAATACATTGATAATTGAAAATACCTTTTGAACTGAAGGTTACAGATTAGATGCAGTAATCTCCCGCTTACAGCATCATACTTGAAAGAAAAGAAAAGAAGGAAGAGAAGAGAGGAAGGTTACAAAAGAGGGGGAAGGTTGAACTAAACAAAGAAAGAAAAGATTACAAGATTGAAACTAAACTAAGGACTTGAGGTTTCAATTGAGCTCCCTTGTTGCTTCTTGATCTCTTGAATTTATAAGCTTCTTGCCGAATCTTTGCACTTGATTGCTGATGTCTTTTACTTGAATCACTTTTGCTTTACCCTTGGTAATTTTGAATTCTTTTGCTTTCAGTTGCATTTTCTTGATTCTCTTGCTTTCGGTTGCTTTTACTTGGACTTCTTTTTCTTTTACTTCAGTAATTTGAATAGTTCTTGCTTTTCTGACTGTACTGTATTGCTTTTGACTTGTACTACTGTCTGCTTTTACTGTGCTTTGTTTGAACCTGCTTTCACTGTTTTCTGCTTTTCTTCTTTTGACTGCTTTTTGACTGTCAGAATCATTGTGATTTTCCTTAAGGTATTACGGGGGAAAAATCAGATAACAAAATCATCTTCATTGTCTTCACCCAAATTGACAGAATCTTGAGTATCATTGTCACTGTTGAAGTGCTTTTTCTTACTGTATCACTGAGTATCCTTGTTGTTGTTATTGACCATAAATTTTGTTATCTTCTTTGAAGGATTTCTTTTAATCAACTTGTAATAAATCATCTTCTGCCCAATCATCATCATTATTTTGTGGACCCCATTCTTCTTGAAGATTGACATAAAAATCACCTTGATCGTCTTCTTCAGTATTTGAGCTGTCATCTTCTGGATCATGATTCCAATCTCCCATTGTTGGATCATGAAAATCAGTGTATTCTGGATGTTCATGGAAATTATCCCATAGAATTCTTTGGACATAATTTGACGAATTTACTAATCCATTGGTAATTTGATAAATGATAGGATGAAAATCTGTATTACTTGGTATTGGTTTGGCTAAAATAACAATTCTTCCTGTGTCAATCATAACATTCCAATGACAAGTTTTGAGGGTATGATAAATATGACTAAGTCCCCAAATCTTTTGGGTTTGTAAGTCTAACTTGAGGTAATTGGGTTTTGTTCTTTTGCAAGCAGGGACATTGTAACATGGGTCATTGTCATGGATAAGAATCACATGACTAGTGGGGAAATGACGGTAACCATTGTCAGACCACTCAGGACAAGAGCTAATGATTTCTAGAAAAAGGAACGGATCTGGCTTTGCTAGTCTTTGTTGTTTACATGCTTCAATAACACATTCAGGAAAACCTATAAGGTCTTGTTGATGGTAGGAATAAATTCCTCTTGTAAACCCATTTTCAAATAACCAAATTTTCTCATTTTGAGCTTCAGGAACCGTAGTAAAAATTTTGAAAAGATTGTAAGGGTGACAATGAATTAGTCGGGAATTATAAAATTGAAAGGTTTTTGCTTCAATTTGAGAAAATACTTGGATCCATTTATGATATTGGTCAAGAGATTTTGAGAAGATAAGTTGTTGAATATTAACTGGTAAATGAGTACGAACTTGACTTCTTAATTTGACCCGAAACGCTTCACATAAGGATAATTTTGGATTGAGAATTACGGTTGAGAAAAATTGCTGATTTTCTAGGATCCTGTCTGTCAAAGAAACATAAGGACCTTTTGAGAATTTGGAACTTTGAGGCTTGTTTGATAAGAAATAATGCTGCAAAGCATTAATTGATTTTTTCAATAATTGAAAAGAATTGAGAGATTTAGCATGCCATAGATTATCTAAAAGACAAATTTCCAAGTTTGGCAATCCATTTGTTTTATAAGAATAAATGTATTTTCTTTGCTGAACATTTTGAAGATGAATATTTCCAAAATTATATCTCTTTGAAGATCTTGACGGAGTCGTCTTTTCCTGAAAATAAGATAATAATACTTGGCTATTTACCTTTTCCCAATATCCTTGAAATAAACTTTTGAGGAAGTTGAATAATTGTTCTGGAAATATATTTTGTATTTCAAAATAATATATGAAATCTTTGAGAAAATAATTTTCATAGATCCTTATTGCTATGTATAATAACAAATTATCTTGTTTTGGTAATTTTATTATGTTAAGATTTCTCCATATTAATACTATATTAAAAATTTTTAAATTTATTTGGATTTTGTTATTAAACCTAATATGATGAGTATTTTGCATAAAAGTTTGTTTTTGAAAAAGTTGAATTTTTGAGAAGGATAATATTGAACCATTATACTTGATTATTGAGAAGAATATATTAAGTTGTTTCCAATGTCGGTCAATTGAGTTTGAGAATATCAAAACATCATCAATGTATACAATTGAAAAATGTGTATAAGGATTGAAGATATCATTCATTATGTTTTGAAATTCTGAAGGAGCATTTTTTAATCCAAAATGCATGAAATTCCATTCATAGTGTCCGAAAGGAACTGTGAATGCAGTCTTGTATTTGTTTTTTTCTGAAATTTGTATTTGCCAAAATCCTGATTTCATATCAAATTTGGAAAAGATTTTTGCATTGTTTAACCTTTGTAAAAGATCTTGTTTATTTGGTATTGGATATCTTATCCATTGTGAAACATCATTGAGAGGTTTATAATTGATTACTAATCTTGGTGTTCCTCTTTCTAATTCAGCATTTTTCTGAACATAAAAAGCGGCACAACTCCAAGGAGATTGAGATTTACGAATTAATTTCTTTTTGAGTAATTCTTGAATTTCCTTTTTGTAATATTCTAATAATTCATGATTCATTTGAATTGGTCTTGCTTTTGTTTTGATATTTGTTTCATCAAATTCTTTGATATAAGGTAATTCAACAATGTGTTTTTTCCTATGCCAAAAAGCTTTGGGAAAGTCAGAACATATTTCTGTTTTGAGTTTTTCTTCAAAATTCTTAATTTGTTGTTGTAATTTCCAATCATTGAGTTGTTCATCAATCTTTTTATCTCTTGATGATGAAATTGGTATCAAATTAATATCGAATACATTACAAAGCCATGGAAGTAGGTAAGGCGACTGATTAAACGAAAGAAATATTGATGAATGCTGTGTATTGCTGTTATAATATATTCTCAAAAGAATTATTCAGTGTAGACTCGGCGTGTTCCTGAACGTTGCTGAAAGAGTACCGCTTAGAGCCCGTGTGTTGGCCGTATAGGAAAAATCAGAACGGTAATACACAAAGAGGAGTCACTTCGTAATTCTCGAGAATTTATTATCGCAATAATTCATATTATTCTGACTATATATCTTTCTGATAATGAGTTCTTTATTTAGATCTATCTTCGAGATCAAGCTCATCTAGTAATAGTGATCACATAGTAAATAGTGAAGAAAGAAATTCAACAAACATAGAAAAGAAATTAGACAATTGGAAAATTCCCAAAATACCAATTCAACAAATTTATAAAAAAAGAACTTTTGATTTCTCAAGTGATTACTCAATCAAAACTGTTGAACAAACAATTTCTGTATCTGAAAATCAACAAGAATTTAGATTATTCAGTGAAAAGCAATTGAACAACACAAATTAAAATATAGATTCCTGCATGTTGGAATGGTCCAAGTAGCAGTCAAACCATTAATTCGTGAAGGATTAAATGCTCAAGTATTTTTATGTCTTCGTGACTGTAGACATAATCAATTCAAAGATTCCTTGTTAGGAATGGTTCAATCTACCTTATACAATGGTCCAATCTATTTTGATTGTTCCCCAAATTTCTCTCTTTCAATCACTGATAAAAATCTTTTAGAATCCTTAGTGTTAAATCTTCAAACAAATGGTATTGATATGTTACCAGGGTCACAGCCCTTAACATTGATATATCGAATACATTACAAAGTAATGACGACGATGATGAGTCCTTTGGCTTATCATACTAGTCCAAGAGATAAAACAATTTACATCCAAACAGATTTAACCAAAACAAAGATTTTAACTCCTGAATGTACAACCAATTGGAATGAAGTTGATATTCCAGTTCAATGGTGTTTACAAAATAAACCTCCACAAAGGAAACTCCCTCAAACAGATCTCAAATATCCCGATCAAATAAAAGAACAATCCGATGGTAAAGTCATCATTGACTTTTCCTCATCAAGATTTCAAATTAAGGATATTGATTTTAGAAGATTCAACTTTGAACCTTCTAGATCTTCTTGCTCCTCAATTCCTACAAAATCCAAAGTCAATCTATCAGAATTAAGAAACTCAAAAATACCTCAACCAATTTATACTGTTAAAACTCCGCAAAGAATTGAACAAGAAGAAAACGAATCAAATACATCTCAATCACCTCCATTATCACCAACAAATTCACAAATGCATACTCCCTCTCAAATTGATATGATAAAAAAAGAATTTGAAATTGATAAACCATATATCGCAAAGATTTCAATTCACAAGAAAACAAACCACTTAGAGATTGGTACTTCTCAAACTTTGATACACAAAAAGATGAACTCTTACAAATATATTATCAATTTTTAACTAAACATAAATGTCAAATGTATTTCTTCAAATGGTTCGAAATATATGCTAAAGATAATTCAATATATTTTCCTTTTGCTAAATCTATAAATGAAACATCAAAATCAACTACCACATGGCAAACAGTTAAAGATACAAATATTGAATCAATACATCCTCCATTAGAATCAATAAAAATAACTCATCAAGATACTTCCTTAATAGCATGTCCTTTCAAAAGAAAAAATGATTCAAATGCTCCTAATGCTAGAGATATTGAAAAAATATTTGAACAAAATAATTATACAAACCAAAATTTAAACACAATAGGAATACAGCTCAATCGAGTAGAAAATTTAATTCAAAAAGAACAAATTTTACCTCAAGCTGAACCTCAAACACAAAATGATAAACCAATTTTTATACCACATGAAATTCCAAAAGAAATGTCAACACAATTATCTTCTAGAACTTTAATAGAAAAAATTGATGATAAGTTAAACAAATTAAATACGATAATTTACAAATGTGCTCAAGTCCCTGACACACCAGAAACATAAAGTTCACACATCAATATGGTAAAATTAATATTAGATTCTGATCCAAATTTTGATCCAAATACAATTGATCCAAATGCTATAAATGTTTTATCAAAATTGCCAAACATTATAGAATCCGATTCAGATGATTTATCTGACATTCAAGATATTGATCAATTAGAACAAAATTTTACAAAAGATTTAAACAATTCATTAGACAAAATTCACAATTCAATTAATCATTTAGATTGGAAAAATGCTCCAACTAAAAATTTCTATCCAAGACCTACGTTTCCTGATATCCAGATCGAGGAACGTGGACAACATCGTCAAGCTTCCTATCATAGTGAATCTATCTATGAATGGAATATTGATGCAATGACAGAATATCAAATATTAAATTTACTTCAAGAAATGACAATGGTAGGTACTGCCTACAGGAACAGACATGATTCATCTGATCATTCTGTTGCTCAAATGTTAGTTGCTGGTTTTACTGGACAACTCAAAGGTTGGTGGGATCATTGTCTCACACAAACTGATAGACATACAATTCTCAATGCATATAAAATAACAAATGATGGAACCATAATTCAAGATGAAAATAATGAGCCAATACAAGATGCTGTCGCAACTTTAATATTTTCAATAGCAAAACATTTTATCGGTGATCCTTCAAAAATCAAAGATAGATCTTCTGATCTTATTAACAATCTCAAATGTAGAAAACTTCAAGATTTTAGATACTACAAAGATACTTTCCTTACGAAGGTCATGTTTCTTGATGATTGTGGCAAATCTTACTGGAAAGAAAGGTTTCTTTCTGGTTTACCAAATGTATTTGCAGAAACAATTAGAGAAAAAAATAGAGACAAAAACAATGGTGACATTCCTTATGACAAATTAACTTATGGTGATTTAATCACATTAGTCAATACAGAATGTTTAATCTTATGTAGAGCTTTACGACTCAAAGATAAACTCAAAAGAGATCAAGTAACTAGCAGAAAAGAACTTGGTTCTTTCTGTGAACAATTCGGTTTTTATTGTGAAAAAGATAAAACTCATAAACACAAAAAATCAAAACATAAACATATTAAACCACATAAAAACAAATATCATCATAAAGGAATAGAAAAAGACAATCAATATTACAAACAAAAATATTCTAAACAAAAATCCAAACCTAAATATCAAAGAAAATTTTCTTCAAAAACATCTAAATGGTTTTCTCATTCCAAACCATCTTCTTCAAAACAACAAAACAAATTTACTAAACCACCAATTTGTTTCAATTGTGGCAAAGAAGGCCATCTCAAACCAAATTGTCCTGAAGAAGCCAAAAAGAAAATTAATGTAATTAATTCTTTAGATATTTCTGAAGAAATCAAAGATCAATTAAAACAATTAATTCTCAATTCCTCTGATGATGAAATTCCTCAAATTGATTAAATTTACACAAGTACAGAATATTCAATTTCTGATTCTTCTGATTCAGAACCAATTAAATCAAATTGTCAATGTCCTAATTGTATTAAAAGTATTAATATGATTACACAAGAACAAACATTTCTTTTAGATATAATTGATAAAATCCAAGATCCTCAATTACAAAAAGAATGTTTAATCAAATTAAAAGATAATCTCAAAGGTAAACAACCTCTCAAAAAGACTATTTCTTATAACGTTGATGATATCTTTAAGAAATTTGATTTCAAAACCCCCCGGGAGAGGGATATAACTATTCAAGATTTACAACATGAGATTAATTTAATTAAACAAGATATTTCACATCTCAAACATAATACTCATTTTGAAATCACTCAACTTAAAAACCAAATTTCTCAAAAATATTATGTACCACACACACATGAAATTACTTCAGATAATGAAGAACCAACTGGTCAAAATACAGATGAACAAACAGAAAAACAACAAGAATATATCAATTTAATCACACAAACAATTCAACAAAAATGGTTAGTCAACATATCCATCATAGTAAACAAAGAATTCAGGCTTGATACAATAGCCCTTATTGATTCAGGTGCTAATTTAAATTGTATTCAAGAAGGTTTAATTCCAACCAAGTATTTTGAAAAAACAAAAGAAATCTTACATACTGCAAGTGGAAGTCAACTCAACATAAATTACAAATTAACCAAAGCTCACGTATGTAATGAAGGGATATGTATCTCTACACCCTTTATATTAGTCAAAAATCTTACAAGAGAAGTTATTTTAGGTTCTCCTTTTATAACTTTAATCAAACCATTTATGGTAACCCATGAAGGAATTCAAACAAATATTAATACACAAACCATTAATTTCCAATTTATCAATCCTCCACATCTTAAAAACATCAATATGATCAAAGAATATTCTATATTCAAAGAACATCATATTCATTTAATAACTCAAAAACAAAAACAAATTTGTTTTCTAAGAAATGAAATACAATATAAAAAGATTGATGAACAACTCAATGATTGGAAATTACAACAACAAATTAAGAATTTTGAAGAAAAACTCAAAACAGAAATATGTTCTGACTTTCCCAATGCTTTTTGGCATAGGAAAAAATAAATTGTTGAATTACCTTATATCAAAGAATTTGATGAAACAAATATCAAAACAAAAGCAAGACCAATTCAAATGAATCATGAATTATTAGAATATTACAAAAAGGAAATTCAAGAATTACTCAAAAAGAAATTAATTCATAAATCTCAATCTCCTTGGAGTTGTGCCACTTTTTATGTTCAGAAAAATGCTGAATTAGAAAGAGGAACACCAAGATTAGTAATCAATTATAAACCTCTCAATGATGTTTCACAATGGATAAGATATCCAATACCAAATAAACAAGATCTTTTACAAATGTTAAACAATGCAAAAATCTTTTCCAAATTTGATATGAAATCAGGATTTTGGCAAATACAAATTTCAGAAAAAAACAAATACAAGACTGCATTTACAGTTCCTTTCGGACACTATGAATGGAATGTCATGCCTTTTGGATTAAAAAATGCTCATTCAGAATTTCAAAAAATAATGAATGATATCTTCAATCCTTATACACATTTTTCAATTGTATACATTGATGATGTTTTGATATTCTCAAACTCAATTGACCAACATTGGAAACAACTTAATATATTCTTCTCAATAATCAAGTATAATGGTTCAATATTATCCTTCTAAAAAATTCAACTTTTTCAAAAACAAACTTTTATGCAAAATACTCATCATATTAGGTTTAATAACAAAATCCAAATAAATTTAAAAAAATTTAATATAGTATTAATATGGAGAAATCTTAGCATAATAAAATTACCAAAACAAGATAATTTGTTATTATACATGGCAATAAGGATCTATGAAAATTATTTTCTCAAAGATTTCATATATTATTTTGAAATACAAAATATATTTCCAGAACAATTATTCAACTTCCTCAAAAGTTTATTTCAAGGATATTGGGAAAGTAAATAGCCAAGTATTATTATCTTATTTTCAGGAAAAGATGACTCCGTCAAGATCTTCAAAGAGATATAATTTTGGAAATATTCATCTTCAAAATGTTCAGCAAAGAAAATACATTTATCCTTATAAAACAAATGGATTGCCAAACTTGGAAATTTGTCTTTTAGATAATCTATGGCATGCTAAATCTCTCAATTCTTCTCAATTATTGGAAAAATCAATTAATGCTTTTGCAGCATTATTTCTTATCAAACAAGCCTCAAAGTTCCAAATTCTCAAAAGGTCCTTATGTTTCTTTGACAGACAAGATCCTAGAAAATCCGCAATTTTTCTCAACCTTAATTCTCAATCCAAAATTATCCTTATGTGATGCTTTTCGGGTCAAATTAAGAAGTCAAGTTCGTACTCATTTACCAGTTAATATTCAACAACTTATCTTCTCAAAATCTCTTGACCAATATCATAAATGGATCCAAGTATTTTCTCAAATTGAAGCAAAAACCTTTCAATTTTATAATTCCCGACTAATTCATTGTCACCCTTACAATCTTTTCAAAATTTTTACTACGGTTCCTGAAGCTCAAAATGAGAAAATTTGGTTATTTGAAAATGGGTTTACAAGAGGAATTTATTCCTACCATCAACAAGACCTTATAGGTTTTCCTGAATGTGTTATTGAAGCATGTAAACAACAAAGACTAGCAAAGCCAGATCCGTTCCTTTTTCTAGAAATCATTAGCTCTTGTCCTGAGTGGTCTGACAATGGTTACCGTTATTTCCCCACTAGTCATGTGATTCTTATCCATGACAATGACCCATGTTACAATGTCCCTGCTTGCAAAAGAACAAAACCCAATTACCTCAAGTTAGACTTACAAACCCAAAAGATTTGGGGACTTAGTCATATTTATCATACCCTCAAAACTTGTCATTGGAATGTTATGATTGACACAGGAAGAATTGTTATTTTAGCCAAACCAATACCAAGTAATACAGATTTTCATCCTATCATTTATCAAATTACCAATGGATTAGTAAATTCGTCAAATTATGTCCAAAGAATTCTATGGGATAATTTCCATGAACATCTAGAATACACAGATTTTCATGATCCAACAATGGGAGATTGGAATCATGATCCAGAAGATGACAGCTCAAATACTGAAGAAGACGATCAAGGTGATTTTTATCTCAATCTTCAAGAAGAATGGGGTCCACAAAATAATGATGATGATTGGGCAGAAGATGATTTATTACAAGATGATTAAAAGAAATCCTTCAAAGAAGATAACAAAATTTGTGGTCAATAACAACAACAAGGATACTCAGTGATACAGTAAGGAAAAGCACTTCAACAGTGACAATGATACTCAAGATTCGGTCAATTTGGGTGAAGACAATGAAGATGATTTTGTTATGGGATTTTTCCCCCGTAATACCTTAAGGAAAATCACAATGATTCTGACAGTCAAAAAGCAGTCAAAAGAAGAAAAGCAGAAAACAGTGAAAGCAGGTTCAAACAAAGCACAGTAAAAGCAGACAGTAGTACAAGTCAAAAGCAATACAGTACAGTCAGAAAAGCAAGAACTATTCAAATTACTGAAGTAAAAGAAAAAGAAGTCCAAGTAAAAGCAACCGAAAGCAAGAGAATCAAGAAAATGTAACTGAAAGCAAAAGAATTCAAAATTACCAAGGGTAAAGCTAAAGTGATTCAAGTAAAAGACATCAGTAATCAAGTGCAAAGATTCGGCAAGAAGCTTATAAATTCAAGAGATGAAGAAGCAACAAGGGAGCTCAATTGAAACCTCAAGTCCTTAGTTTAATTTTAATCTTGTAATCTTTTCTTTCTTTGTTTAGTTCAACCTTCCCCCTCTTTTGTAACCTTCCTCTCTTCTCTTCCTTATTTTCTTTTCTTTCAAGTATGATGCTGTAAGCGGGAGATTACTGCATCCAATTTGTAACCTTCAGTTCAAAAGGTATTTTCAATTATCAATGTATTTTTGATTACTTGTTTATCAATATATGAAATATTTCTTTCTCAAATATTATGCATTTCGCTCTTCAAACTGTTTTACACTGCACACTGTTTAACTGAGAGACCGCTGTAAGCCGCGGCTATTCCACACTGGAGTAGAAAAGCGCAACTGTGTCCCTATTCTGAGGACTAACTAGAACAGTACTGTGCACCAAATTACAATTATTTTCCGCAATTATAATATGATCCGTGCCTGGGTAAGAAATGTTATTATTTATATATATAATAATGATATATATAAATAATATATATATGTCTTTTTATTTTTTAAAAAAATTTTCGAGCCGAACCTAGCCGAGTTTGGGCCGAGCCGCATAGGGGTGGGCTTGAGCTTGGCTTGAATTAGCTTTTGGGCTTTTTTTTAGGCTTGGCTTAGCTTGTTCGAGCCCAAAATTTCGGGCCAATCTCAGGCCAAACCGGGCCGAGCCGAGCCGCACCAACGGGCCAATCGAGCTTTGTGCAGCCCTAACAATCATGTTATTCTTTGAGTCCTTCGACTCTATTAACTGGCCCTAGGCCCATGCATAATTTTATTTGCACTATACATACTTGGACCCTTGTCCAATCATCAATCATCACTTGAGTCCTTTAGACTCAATTACACAATCCCGGGTAATATATACCCGATCAAGACCGAACTTTGGGTACTCTGCCCCAAATACTAACTTAGAATCCGAAGATTCACTACAACTTTGAGCAAACCTGCTCGTACAACCCTAAATCCGAATATTCAATACCAACTTGAGCACTCCAGCTCAATCGACTGTTTCGACACATGAGCACTTCGGTTCAACAAATTGCGAAGCCGAAGATTTCATACCACACGGGCTCCTGCCCAATAAGAACAAACTCCTCAAATCCATTGGTCAACCACATATCGTGTATTCGCCACCATCTTAGCTAGATATCAGTCCAGAAGGAACCCGCGGCCAACCTGCCTATCGGCCTCTTCTGGCTAATCTTACGGAGGAACCATGACATCCAATGCCACCACTCCTAGACGTCCCACCACGAAGGTAAACCCAATAGACCGGCTGCCGCCCTCTTCTAACCAATCCAGAGAGGAACCCCCGGACTATACACCATCGGATGCTCAGCCACTGACTCCCTAGGACTCCGACATCTCTTGACTATCAGTCTCGGAGGAACCCCCGACATCCAATGCTGCCACTCCTGACCTAGTCCAAGAGGAACCACAGACGACCTATACAAATAGACCGACATCTCCCGTCTATCAGTCCCAGGGAACCCACGACATCTAATGCCGCCATCCTAGACCTAGGCAAGGAGGAACCACGGCCCCACGTAACCAAGGGTTAGGTTTCCTAACCACGAACAACCCCGATTTTCTCAAGCCCTGCTTGGATAACTGACACACTTGGGCGTCACGCCCGTATACCAAATCCATAAGTATACTACTCCGATAGGGAGTGCACCCTGGCCAATGGACACTTCCATTGCCTAAAAAAAATACAACACAGATCATTTGTCATCCAAGGATGACCACCAAGCACATAGGGAAGCCCACCATGGCCTCAGAAATTTTTTTTTGTCAAGGACGATCGATCACCACGACGATCGGTCGCTCATCACATGCAGGGTCTTGGACCCCCCCTTTTTTTTTCCACGACATTTCAAACCCCGCCAAAAAATTATACTGTATAAATTTTGGACTGTGGACAGTCCAAAACCGAGGCTACATCTCTCTACTCTGATCAAATCTCTTCCCACATTCATCCATACATCATTTTTCTGGGTCTCGGACCTATTTAATCTTTTCCCACAACAATCCAGACACATCCATAGATCATTTCAGGGTCTTGGACCATTTCATCCATCCACACATTCAAACCATGCCAAAATATAGTGATAAAAGGGGAAAATGAGAAGAAAAGAGTGGGTTTTTACCTTTTTCTAGCGTTTCAGGGGTCCGCACGGACAATCCGTCGCTGCCAATGCGATAACCATGTCGAATAACCTTGGGGTAGCATGCATGCAACACGCGGCCACTTTTCTCTCCTCATTTTTCTCTTTCTCTCTCTAGAAGTTCTCTCTCTCTAAAAATTCGGGAACACACTATCCGAATGAAAATTTTGGTTTAAGGCAAAGCCTAATATAGGAAAAGGGTTTGGATCGTGCACAACGTGCACATAAGGAAATGGTGTGAACTTTGACTTTTCAACCATTTGACTTGGTTGACCAAGTTTGACTGGATTCTGATTTTTTTCAGGGAAACGGCCTGCGTAACCATACTAAACGATGTCCGATTCTAACGAAACTTCAGGTGAAAAATACTGAGTTTTGACTGCTACACTTTAATCCAGAAGAAAACTATAAAACCCACTAATTTCCTGATTTTAGACACAACATGCTGCCGTTTCTTCGTTTGAGATGATTAACTACCGAAACGATAGATGTCATCCTCACGGCCGACCAACACGCTATGGTACCAACCGGACAGATTTCTATTAGAATCCCCAACAATTATGGAGTCCCAACTGAATTCCCAAAAATCTGGAATTTCTTGGTTTTCTCGATTTTCTTACATTTAAGACCCCCGCGGTCTCGTGAATCGATAAGCAACAGAACCGAAACTTCAGGTGACCGAACTTGGGGTAGTCCGACACCTACAGTAAAATTTTTGAGAAAAAATACTGAGTTTTGACAGCTGCACTTTAGTCCGAAAGAAAACTATAAAACCCACTAATTTTTCATTTTTTTCTCAATTTTATCACACATAATGGCCCCGCGGTCCCAGGAAATGATACCTGATGGAACTGATACAATAGGGGTGTGTCCCAATAGTTGACCGGCACACTGTGTGCAATTGTTGAGAAAAGATACTGAGATTTTCTCTGTGCACTTCAATCCCGAGCGAAACCCATTTTTTATTAATTTAACAAACACTCAAATATTTAACCCCAATTAAGGACCAATAAACGCATAATTTTATTATTTATAATTCTGGGGCGCTACAGATGGTAAACCAGGTAATTCATTGAGAAATAAATCCATAAATTCATTTAAGTGGAATGTTAGAAGAATCTTTTGCCTCTAGATTCGAAATACTTAAAGGATCAAACCATGCAATATCTTTCTTCTTCAATCGTCGAAAATGGAAAGGAAGTCCACTAAATGGCTTGAAGTTAACAACTTTCTCAAAACAGTCGACATGCCCGTGGTAAGCTAAAAGTCAATCCATGCCTAAGATGACATTGAAGTCTTGGAATTCGAGAATAATCAAATCCGCTAGCATCTCTTGTTGTCCAATCCGGATAACACAAGAGCGATATACCCTATCTGCGATGACTAAGCTACCAATAGGTGTGGTAATAGATAGTTCACATTCTAGTTGACTGGGTTCCATAGGGTAATCTTGTGCAAAGCTAGGTGTGATGAACGAATGGGTAGATTAAGTGTTAAACAATATTCTTGATAGGTACTCGTTCATCAACAATGTGCCTGAGGTTCATAAATAACTAGGTGTCATATTTTTATTTTGGTACGTTATCATACATAAGTCATACATCATATCATACTTCACATATAACAACATAATAGCATATCTACAAAATTATTATGGCATTTCACAATCAATATTATAATTGCAAGTAACACATGTCATATATCACATCATCAGATGCTTAAGCATCTTGTTTAGAAATGGAGAATACCTTTCCATGAGCAGTCGGACAGGGCGGCTGAGGAGGCTGCTAAGGCTTAGGAGCCTGAGGAAGCCTCTACTGAAAGGTCTGTCTAGCTGGTGGCCTAGTTCCTTGAGGTTGGGTCTGAAGGGGCGTAATGTCTTCCATATCTTCATGCTAAAGAAGTACATTCTGGATCCATCTCACATCATCAATCTTGAACCATTAGAGATTCGTGAAGATTTTGTTAGCCTAAAGGTTACAACCATGTGTACCCCTAATAATTTTGATGATAACATAATAGTGTAATGATCATTTTAGTACTAATGGTTCTATGAAGTTTATGTAAAATTCAGATTACAAGAACATTAGCCCAACACTCAAAGCATGATATATGGAAATGACTCCACATGAGTCTAAGACTTATGTAAAAGTCCTCAATAGTTTGGAAAGTTGAGATTGACCTTAGGAAGCCATGACTTAATTGCAAATTATTCCAAGGCCCCAAGACATCTTAAAATATTGTTAAAATCATGATAAAGGGATACTAAAAGACCTAGGAACTCATTCCCACCATATTGGTCTTAAAAAGATGAGTTTTATGTTGAAAAACAGATGAATCGTTGACGAGTGAGACAGTGGTCTCAATACTCGTCGACGAGTGGAAGAAACAGTAACTGAATTTCATTTCAGCAGCTTCACTCGTCGACAATTGCTTGTGGGAACCAAGTAACGACTAGTTTTTTAACGGTCAAATCCGCATTAAATGAGTTCCCAATGGCTATATTGAATCAACAACTATAAATTGAGTTCATCTATGAACATCAAACGACTCTTAAACAACCATTGATTATATCTTTAAGTTGTATTCAATTCTCATCAAGTCTTCGTTGAAAACCTGAAAATCTCAAACTCTCATTATACGAGCTTTCAACTCCTATTCTTTTGAGAGATTTTTAGAGTGTTGATTCCAATCTTATTTAGCTCATTAAAGAGCATTTTATCTGGATTCAAATCCAAACACTCATTTGTATTAAAGGAAATCAAGAATCGAGAATTCTTGTCCAAGAAGCTGGATAGCTTTGGAAAGTCAAAAGAGGGTGTTCTCTTGCATTGAAGGTGGTAATCCTCGCCTGGAAAAGGATTGTAACGGTTTGAGCTTTACCTGTGAAGAAGCTTGTGCGATAGTGGATCGTGTTGAAACCTGTGAGCCAGAGAACTTGAGGCGGGGACATAGGCTGGATTGCCGAAGCCCGATAACAATTCTTAGTGTTTGTTCTCCTTATCTCTCTAATATCTTTGCATTACTAGTTTCTATCATTTGTCAAATTAGCTTAATCTTAAATTCCGCAAAAACATGCTAAGATAGAATTTTTATTTGTCATTGACCCTAACCCCCCCCTCTAGGGTCCAATAACTAGGCACCAGATTTGACCTTGGTTGAGCAATCGATTCAAATTCTGGATCAAAAGGAGCAAGTCTTGCGCACAAGACTATCTGCCTTGTTCTCTTGCGTTAGCAAAATCATTCCGTAAGGGAAACCACATGGGAACGCAAAGACGAAGTCTGAGAGAAGTATCGCAACCTATTGAGTGATCTTGTAATTTTGAGGACAAAATTCTAATAACGGGGGGGGGGGGGGGGGATTTAGAGACCCAAATCTTACTTTTGTAAATTGTGCACATTGAATGGTAGCATTTAATTTGGTGTCGAGAATATTGTTTTAATGTTCTTTTATGTTAATAAACATGTTTTGACGAATGACTAAGTGTTAAAGGGGTTAAAACTAACAATACCAAACAAAAACAAGGTCCACTGGCCGACCCCTATGATCATCGGTCGACCCCTAGTGCAAACAAGCATAAAAAAATGTATGAGGTTTTTGGGCAAAAAGTTCGACATCGGCCGGTCGACCCCTCGACCACCCACATGTGTGGGTCGACCCCCAAGCTACCGGTCGACCGCCCGTTAAGCTTTTTGATCAGAAACATTTTCTAAATCCAAAATTATAAGAATTCATAATTTGCTTTAGGACTCTAAACATTATAAATAGACCTTAACTCGTGGGTTTAGCATTTTTAAACATTCTCAGAGTTGTTAGAGAGAAAAAGAGAGAAAAACCTAAGGTTTTTTTAGAAGACTTTCAATCGGAGAAGAAGGAAAGCTCGGAGATTGAAATTGAAGACCATTCGCAAGCTGATGATCGTAGGAAAATGATCGTGAAAGGTAAATATGGATTCCTTCCTATCAATAGCATGATCATTAATGCTAATAAGGAAAAGTAAGATATTTTTGAAGTAAGAACAATGTTTAAAGCATGTTTTCATCGTAACAATTCCTCATATGCAAGTTTTCCTATGATTATTAATGTATGATGATTCAATTATGGTTATGCACGTGTGATTAACAAGGGGAAAGAGATCAATTTTCTGGATTATGTATGTTTGAATGTGGAAGAAGAGATGTATGCTAGAGTTTATTGAATGGGTGTATGTTGGATGTATGATCTTCGAATTTTGTGCAGTTAAGGATTTTAGGGTTACTATCTTCATGTATGTACCACTTGAAAACCAATGTATGATGAACGACCCATTAACTTGATGTTTGAAGGACCATGATTATACATGTTTTAAATTACCAACCATACTATGATTTTGAGGTATGATGTACTAATGCATGTTGTGATATGGGTTTGATTGAAGGATGCCTTAGATAAGGATCTTGGTTGTAGATTATGATCTCAGTTGTTTAGGATTTTTATCATGGTGGAATGAGCTGTTATAATGAATTTCTGATAGATCTTGACTAATATTCTAGGGCACAATTTAACCAGAGTGTATCACTTGTTCATTCACTTCAGTTACAATAATGATGTATGCACAAGTATGATGAAATCACTATCATGAGTACAGTAAAAAGTAAGTATAGCACAAGTATGATTGTATAATTGAGTTTTGCATGGCTCGAGTACCAACAATCTAAGATCCAGAGGCATGGATGCCCAAGTAAGCTCGTGCGCACCGCAATATGTGCCAAGTAAGCGGTAACTCGGTAATGAATGTATAGTTAATCTCTATCCATATATAGTTTGAGTTATTTTAAGTTATAGCATAATGCATGTAAGTTATGGTCACTCACAGAGGAAAGTCAGAAAAGTAAGCACAAGTGAGCACATGTAAGAATTGAAAAGAAAATACGTTTTTGCACTTTGATTATGCATGTATGCTCGGATTTATGTATGCATGACTATCATGTTAAACCATGATATATGTTTTACATTAATACTTATGACATTGTTAGCTATGAGTCCATATATGCTGAGCTATTCGTTGCTCAGCCGAACTGTTATCATCGGCAAGTTCAGGTTTCGATATTTGCGGAGAGATACTTTGGATCGAAGAAGAATATGTCGAGGAACCGAAAGGTGATCATCCTGAAGAGGAGATGGATCTAAATAGATGATTCTAGTTTATTTGACTTTTAAATCCATTTTTGAAGAATTGTAAATTCAGATTTAAAAGATGATGTTAAAGTTATTTTGATGTTGGGAATCATGATGGATGATTTGGATCATAATTATATTCAGTTTTAGTTATGGATCTTTAGATATTAATTGAAGAAATTTTCAAGTTCATATTTTAGTGTGCCTTTATGCTTCTAACAGGATGGTATGATAAGAAAATCACGTGCCAAGGTCTCACTTTGTCCAAGGTGGGATTTGGGGCGCGACATAATGCCTCATTGTTTTTGAATTTATAATTGATAATGGGGTAGCCCTAACCCAGCCTAAACTTATAATATCGTACATGGGCCGGGTTTAGGCTTCATGTATTGGAATGAGTTTAGGGTTGGGCTAAGTTAGGCATGAGGATAAATAAGACAGGCTGAGCCCAAACTGGCTTCAGCCCAGCCCTACCCACTCATTGTACACCCTTAGTTTTACGCTAACTCACATATATATTACAAGAATTGTTTTGAGAATTTATAGTATAACCTTTCATACCCAAAATATTTAATCTAATAGAGTTATAGTATTGCAGGTTTTGAAATCCAAATTTGAACACGTCACACAAATAAATACATATTAAATTGAATATAACTCGGAATTGGATGAAACAAGTGAGGTTTTAAAGAAGACAAATTAAGACATCTACAGTAAAAATTTCTCGATTTTATCGAAAGATAAACTTTATGAAAAATTTAATTAAAACTATATTAACAGAATCTGGGTGTGCAGTTTACAACACAATCCTCCAAAATACAAGATTAAATAAAATACTAAAATATCAAGACAATTTATGATAAAATTATAGGAGTAATGTTAATCGATTAAGATTTGTTTTCAATTGGCTAAAGTATGAAATTATATATGTGCAGGAAGTTACACACATTTCTCTCAATCATATACAATTTCTGACACTCTAGAAATCAACAATATCCACAAAATAATGTATAAATCACTTTAAATTTTTAAGAAGAGTATTATAACACATTCTAATAGTAATATAAATTTCAAACTAATTAATTTACTCAGAAAAACATCTATTTATTTATTTGAATCATTTACACATTTTAGATCAGTCTTTGATCTTGAGTCTTCAATGATTTTCTTTTCTCTCTTCTTGATTGCTTCCTTTAAAATACCACTTAAAGCTTAAGAGTATATGAGCTTGGCCCAACCAAGCCCTTACTGAGGGTTTTCATTGTTTGGCCCCCACAAGAGTGAGTAGGCTCGACAAACAAAAAATTCCCAAAGTCCAAAACTAAAATTGGGTTACCAGTCCTCTTTGACACAGTAGACTTAGTAAAATAGTCAGAGCCGAGGTGTTTGGGGATACACTCAAAGGCTGTCAGTGACAAGGAAAAAGATGTTTGCCCTGAGGCCCTTGGAAATGTGCCTGATGGCACTTCACTTCATGTGCCCAGAGACTTGGCAGGAGATAAGGCGTTCACCATGCCCACCGTGAATGCAACAACATTACAAATCCTTGGAGATAAAGGCATTTGCCTTGTACTCAGGGTTTAGAGATAAAAGGCGTTCACCAATGTGCCCCAAGACTTTGAGATGCAATGAATGCCAGCTCGTTTAAAAGTCCCTAGAGATAAGGCGTTCGCCACATGTTAGGATTTTCGTAGATGAGGTGTTTACCATGTGCTCTACGTGCCTGCCCTGAGACTTGGAGATAGGGTGGACTTAACACGTTAAAAGTCCTTGGAGACAAGGTGTACGTTCGCCATGTGCTCCGGGTTTCAGAGATAAAGGCACATGTCATGCGTGTCGAACGTGACATGGCAAATGCAACATGTTGAAGTCTTCGGCGGTAGGGCGGTCACCACATGCTTGGGATTTTAGAGATAAGGCGTTCACCCAGCGCTAGATAATGTGTTCACCATGCGCCCAACGTGCATGTCCCAAAACTTGGAGACATGGCAAACGCAACACGTTAAAAGTCCCTGGACAAAGGCCTTCACCAAGTGCTCTGTGTTCCGGAGATTAGGCATTCACCATGCGCCCAACATGCCTCGAGACTTGGAGATATGGCAAATGTAACCCGTTAAAAACGCCCCTAAAGATAATGTGCTCGGAGTTTAGGAGATAAGCTGTTCGCCATGCGCTAATGTGCGCCGAGACTTGGAGATAAGATGACCATAACACGTCAAATGTCCTTGGACATAAGGCATCGTCACGTGCTCAGGATTTCGAAGATAAAGGCCTTCACCATCGCACAACGTGTACCGAGAGACTGGGAGATACGACGAATACAACACATTACAAGTCCCTGGAGATAAGGCGTTCACCACGTGAAGCCTTTATATCTCAGGCCGTGTAGGCTATCGAACTGGTGCCTAGGAATGGCAATGGGGCGGGGCGGGGCGGGGACGATTTTCTACCACCCCAGCCCCGCCCCGATTATAAGGCCGCCCCACCCCCGACCGGGGCATAAATATGGTGAAACCGCCCCCGCTCCGCTTAGAAAATCCCCACCCCGGCCCGGCCCCGCCTGCCTTTTTAAAAAAAAAAAATATATATATATATATATAATGCAGGCGGGGCGGGGCGGGGCACTGGAGCGGGGTATACCAAAACCGCCCCTGCCCCGCCCTCGCACCGGGTCTTATTTTTTTATACCATCCCCACCCTGTCCCCGATTTTTTTGAAAAAAAACCGCCCCTATAGGGGCGGGGCAGGTCAAATTGCCATCCCTACTGGTGCCATCAACAATTATATATCAAATTTTTGGAGTTCTAATTCTCTTTCCATAGATCTGCTGATAAAAAAAAAAAAAAAAAAAAAAAAAAAAAACCTCTATAAATTTTATTTCCCCTTGCTATTAATTTTTTTTGCCCTTACTAATAGGATATATGACAGAAGGATTGCTACCCAACTCAAAAAATGACGGATTGTTGTGCATGTTAGCCTCAAGGTTACAATCTTAAGTACCCTTAATAATTTTGATAGTAACATAATAATGAAATTACAATTGTGGTACTAATGATTCTTGTAAGTGTTTGATAAATACAAATCATGAGAATATTAACACATCTTTCAAGGTAGAAAAGAATTCAAAAAAAAATCATATGGATTGATTTGAGCAAGTCATTCAACTAAGTTCAAGTCATCAAAAAGAATATTCAACTCAAGTCATTGAACTGAAGTGAAGAATGAAAAATGAAGATTAAAGATCATATTCATCAATCAAGTCAAGTAATAAAATCAGATCCAAAATGAAGATCAAAATCAAGCCTTGAAATAGTTAAAGTCTTGAAGATTAAAGAAAATCATAATCAAGACTAATGTCTAAGAAGATGTAAGCCTTAAAGCCAAACCATGAAGATCGAATTCAAGAAGAAGGATCATGAAGCTAAAGCCGAATTAGATCCAAATGAAGATCAAGACTCAAGAAGGTTTAATGTTTATTTTAGAAAAGTCAAGAGTGACTTTTGTAAAAGTCTTCAAAGTATGGTTGGTTGAATGCTCAAATACTTAGATTGAGGAGCCTAAGACTTTATTAGACATCATTTTAAGGCCCTAGAAAAGCATAAAAATCATGTCAAAGGAACGCCAAAAGACCTAAGAATTCATTCTCATCATTAATGTTTTGATACAGAGTGAAATCTGAGTTTTTACTCTGATTTCGTTGATGAATTCAAAGGGCAATCTTGAATTCGGTGACGAAATTGAGATAGTAAACTCACTGTCTTCACTGTTTTTGATCTCGGTGATGAAATGAATTGGAGAACCCAATTTCGTCGACAAAATCATTTGATACTCTGAATATGTTGTAACGACTATTTTTCAACGACATTTTTCGCATTCAATGATTCACCAACCGGCTATATCAGATGAACAACTATAAAAAGAGTTCATAAATGATCAAATTAAGAAGCTTGATCAGTGCAATAACTCTCATGATCTACTCTAACACTTACATTGATTTCCACATCGATCACACTTTAGAAATCTCTAAAAATCTCGTTTGAGCTATTCTACTCTATTCTTTGAGAGATTTCATTTGTCACGACCCGACTTAAACTTAACATTTCACTAATGAAATTTAAGTGTAAATCCGACCGTGAGATCCTCTTTTCTTATATTTCACTGAAGCGTATATATTCAAGGGAATTTAAACTTTTTAAACCATTCTTTTCTTTCCATTCGTAATAGCCATCATGTCATGTCCATAATAAACTTAAGTTACATAACCAAATTTAATTACATCAAATGAAATAACAAAAATAAAAAGCATAATTAAAGCGACTTCGTCCTTCTTCGAACATCACTTCAATCGTTCTTTCATTGTTCATCTGGTGACGTAAAATGTCAGTGAGCAATGAACAACATTATGCTAGACGATAAATTAGAATAAGCATAATATAACATTTAATAATAATTTTTCATTAGAATATTACTAAAACTTTTTCAATATTCATTTCGTCATTTCTTTTAAACATCTTTTACTTGGATCCAGTTTATCTTAATTTTATCTTTCAAGATAATTTCTGATAGGTACATCTCTTTATGCTCAATCGCTCATTAAGTTTTTATTAACCCATCCTAAGTTTTTGTTTGCCGAACGGCTTTCCTATTTTACACAACTATCTGAAGTCCTTTTAAGATAAACATTATTTTATTTTTCCTTTATCTTTTCATTCTTATCTTATTCTTACCTCTCTAGATAATCGCTGATAGGTACACCTCTTTTAGGCTCAATCCCTCATTGAGTTTTCATTGACCCATCCTGAGTTCTTGTTTGCCAAACGGTCTTCCTATTCCACACTATTATCTTGAGGTCTTTTACAGATATTCTTTTATCTTTCCTTTATTTTTTTCAGAGTTATCTTATTCCTAGCTCTCTAGATAATCGCCGATAGGTACACCTTTTTAGGCTCAATCCCTCATTGAGTTATCATTGACCCATCCTGAGTTTTTATTTGCTAAATGGTCTTCCTATTCCACACTATTATCTTGAGGCATTTTTAAGATAAGCATTCTTTTATCTTTCCTTTATCTTTTCATTCTTATTTTATTCCTACCTCTCTAGATAATCGCCGATAGGTACACCTTTTTAGGCTCAATCCCTCATTGAGTTTTCATTGACCCATCCTAAGTTCTTGTTTGCCGAAAGGCCTTCCTATCCCACACTATTATCATGAGGCCTTTTAAAGATAATTCTCATTAAGACATTATAAGATAATATTTTACTACATATCATAACATTATGATTATATAATTTCAATTCTAATTATCTTTATTATAGCTATCTCATAACTATAATTTTATAATTTAGAATAATCATTTTCCTTACTTCAATTACATCCATTTCCTTATCATAATTTTGGAATGTAATATACTCAAAAAATATAGAACACTATTATAGTATCATCATGTTGGACATATATGCCCTCAAAAGCCAATAAAAGACTTTTCTATGTTAATTAGATAAGCGTCATATTCACACAACCAACTATAAAGGGTATTTATATAAATTACTGTCTCATTTGATGATGACATAAAGTTTCATAGGTAATATTGTAAGAAAATCATGCAAAGGTTGCGAGGAGATATGATTTTCCAGTTCCTTGTAAACCTAATATTGTTCAAAGCCTCTAGAGTACTGGTTGGGCGTCGTACTTCATCATGACTTGCACATGTGTAGTTCTATAAGATAGTGTGATGAATCTCATTCACAGAGAGTGGTGACTCTTGACTAACATGTGAGTATATGTAGCAAGTACATAATATTGAACGGGGTCACTAGTGGATACCCTATGGAATACACTGTCAGATTGTATTAGGGTTATCCATTTGACAAATTGTCCTTAGACCTGAGAGGTTAACATCTTCTCAGACATCTGTCTATATGGCGTTGATGTGCCAATCGGCAATGTCCAATACACAGGACTAACTCCGGGTACGTTGGGTCATGTACACAATGTTTGGAGAAGTGTGTAAACACTCAATAAGGAATCCAACACTCCTTAATTGGAGATAATGATATCAAGGTGATACTTGTTGAACTGAACTGTTAAATCCAGTACTGGTGCTTTTCGGTAAAATGGTTTTTATCGAAGTTGATATTTTTAATATGGAAAAGTATATATATATATATATATATATATGTGTCAGTTTTTTTCTAATGTTTCTTCAAAAGTGTTTTGGATGTTCAGTTCAATGAAAAATTAATCATGAGAAAGGGTTCTATTCATAAGCTAGGGACTAAGGCAGTGGAATTGTTCCAATCCCGGAAGCTTACAAGTGATATCGGAATGTGGAATGATTTATTTGTAAATATATTGTGAGATGGTACTTACAAGCAATTCTCTAATTTTTGGAGGTTAATCACATTGTGTTAATGGACATTAATTGTGATTGGTGGAAGTCCAGGGATATAGATAAAATTCTATAATCCTAATGGAGTTTTTAGGAAAGGTGTTTCCTAGTAACAATGCTTCAACCAAAAAGGTGAAGTACTTGGTCCCACAACCAGAAATAGGAGATCCCTTTAGATCCCACACACAAGGACCTTCTTAAAGTATTTAATTTAATTATTAATTAAATTAATTAATTTCTTTAAGTAATCACTATATGATATAATGAAGCTCTAAAAGGTGGAATCACATTAGATGTGAAAAACCAAATGGGTAGGACCCATTGGGGAATATTTTAAAAGAATTATTAAAGTGACCAAAAGGGTTTAGAACCCATTGGGGGCGTGTGGAGTGGGGCCCACCTAGGGTGGGACGCCCACTTCAAGGAGGAATAATAATTGTTATTATTTTAATTAGTTTCTAATAACTAATATCCTTATTGGATAAAGTTAGTTAGTTAGTTAGAATTAGTTACTAATTAAAGATTCCTTGTTGGACAAGGATTCTAATAGTTTCTTACTAATCAACGAATCCTAATTGGATTAGGATAAGGATAAGATTAGTGGGACACTAATGGATAAGGTTAGTTTCTATTAATGATTAATCCTAATTAATTAGGAGAAATCAAGAATAGAAAGAATTGAGGAATCCTTATTGGATGAGGATTGGGAGTCTTGAGTTGCAAGCAACCCAAACTCTCCTATATATAGAGGTGGACGTCCAAGGCTTGTGACATAAGAAAATTTCTAGATTTTTGGATCTCTCTCTCTCTCCTCAAACCTCACGCCCAAGCGTCCCTCTCTCTAGAGTTGTACGGTCACCCCTCTCCCCTTTCTTCTCTTGTGTATTCTAAGTTTTGAATAATCAAGAAGAAGAAGATCAAGGATCTTGATTATCAAGAAAGGTTCTTGATAATAAAGATTGGATCTTTATTTCAAGATCATAGAGCTAGAAATTTGAAAGGGCCATTAGCTTCTATTAGAGAAAGCTTTAAAGGAAAAAGAAGGTTCGATATATGCTCACCTTCATTGAATTTAAAGTCGCAAAGGTGAATGTTATTCCCACCTTCATTGAATAAAATCAATTAGAATCTAGTCAGATCTTGGGATTCGATGTATGCCCCCCAAGAACTGTGTTTCTAAAATTAAAAAGAGGCATACTTTCACATCACTCTATATCTTAGCACATTACCATATCATCATCTTACTATTTTTCAGCATTTTAATATAGTATTATTATACTACTTTCCAGCATTTTCAATATAACATATTATACTATTTTCTAGAATTTTAACGTAGTATTATCATACTATTTTTCAATATTTTAACATAGTATTATTATACTATTTTCCAAAATTTCAATTATATATTATTATACTATTTCTTCAGAATAGAGTAGAATATATATTACCGTACTTACTCATAACCTTCATTTTTAAAATACCATCCCGAATAATATCACCCAATATCACTTACTTTTTCTTTGAATTTGACGAAGGGTTGTCGACACCTTTTCTTCTTTCTTTCTTCCCTTCTTTCTGCTTTCTTTCTCTTGCACCTATTCTCTCTTGGCTTGGATGCCAACTTGGAGTAAGCACAATAGTGGGCGTGGGGTCTCTCTAGAGGTTGGCAGAAATGGAGTGAGCATCCAAGAGTGGACGGGTGGGTTCTTATATAGGCAAGGCTTTGGCCTCTAATAAATGTAGGTTCACTCCTTTGTCACTACTCTTGATTCATTCCCTTTAGAAAATCATGATTCAATGAATTATATTATTTCCATGTGTAACGACCCCAACATCCTACAAGGCTAAAATAGGACTTTAGAAATAGCCACATTACTTAAACCTGCTTAAAAAAAACCATGCATACAAGGCATACTACACAAGTCTTCAAAAGTGAGGATAATAAAATTTCGATCATGAAAAGTCACACCATCCTGTACAATAATAGTCCACACACCATAGCTCCTTATAACGAAATAGTCTAAAACATCCACACGGTAAATAACTAAGGCAACATCAACTACAAGTCCAAAAGTCTAATATAACATCTCTTCCAAAATAAACACTAAACTACTTAATAGGGATAACTGTCAAAATCCTAGCCTCTTCCTCAGGAAGCTACCTTCTCCCTCTTCTTCGGCGTACACCTCCTCGGTCTACGGCTCTCCCTCCTAAACCCTGAAGAAAATGACAGGTTGACTGAGCATGGAATACTCAGTGGATAAACAAACTAACAACATAAAATAGCATGAGCAATAACAATATCATAACTCGGTTTATCTAAGCTATTATAATAACTTCACTTAAAATAGGCATAATCAGAGTGCGTAGCATATAACATGTCATAACATCATCTTGACTCGTGTATTTGTGCCAATTCTTATCCATGAACTTATCTTAACATATGTCTAGACTTATACATGCATGATTCATAGTGTGTTTGTCCCGTCAACGCATAATTCATAGTGTTTTGTCCCGGCAATGCATAATTCATAGTGTTCGACAACGTGTAGAGTGGATGTTCGCTTAATGGGGGATCATTATTCATAGCATGACATGAGTGCGACAACGCGTAGAGTGGATGTTCGTAATGGGGGATCATTCTTTCATGGCATTAATTCGTGACCATGTTCGTATCCAATGCATGCATGCTTGTGAGACAAGTGAACTCATGAGACTTGATACTTACCAAGTGCACATGTGCTTGAGTGTCGTGATTGAAATTCAAATGAGTCCTCCTTTAGATTTCAATCTTCCGTTAGGGAACCTCCGCTAGGTTACATCTCCCTAGTTAGAGAATTCCCACGTGGAGGATTTTCCTCTAAGGTTTGGCCTACCCGAATACGATCACCATACAAGTAAATAGAGCATAATTTACCATAACAACACAATATTTATTTAACTTAATTTCTTGATAATCAAAAGCACCATACTAATATTTATCATTCTTAGACATTTCAACAAACATTTAGAGTGCATTAATTATGGATACTTTGCCCTTTCCCATTCTTAACATTCATCACACCATCATCCAATCCATACAACCCAAATATACTCCACATCCTATACATTCATCCCAATCCTCCATAATATTTCTCATCCTCCTACCATCATCATAGTATAACTTCATTTTCCATCCTTTAACAAGCTTAATCTATGCATAATTAGGGAAAACAACTAAATATCATTAGATTATACTATATTCACAAACATCATTAACTAAAGTTAAGGTTAGGGAGTTATCGACCTTAGGAATCCTTCCCTGGATTTAAACGCTCACAAGATGATTTGGAGGAAGCTTTGAGGACGATCTCAAGCTTTCCTCTAAATCTTCTAGCAATCTCCCTTCTTCTCAAGCAACCCCTCTCAAAACCCTAGGTTTCTCCCACTTTTTGCAAATTAGGTTAGAAATAGGTTAGAGTATTTTAATATCTCGAGTAGGACCCCCTATTATAGCCCCAAGGTTGAGAATGAAAAGACCTAAAAGTCCTTACTAAAGTTCTGTCAAAAACACGAAAGACCGATCGATCGGTGGTTATGACTGAGCGATCGGTCGCCTACCGAATCGATCGGTGTTTATGATCCGAGCTGATGGTCAAAAACACTTCTCCTGAAAAAATTATCCCATACAAAATTTTGGACCAGTCGATAGCTACCGATCGATCGGTTTGGACCGATCGATCGCTACTCCTGACTGAGCGATCGGTGTTTCTGCAAATTTTTTGACATACTCTACTATTTTGGCCATAACTTTTGACTCGTTCGTCGGATTTCGACGATTCAACTTGCGTTGGATTCGTCTTTCGAAAGCGAACATTTCTGGCGTTTTAGAATTTCCAATTCCACTTTATTTATGGACCGAAACTCTCCAAAGTTGATTGATCTGCAATTCCATCAGACAAAACCTCAGAAAACCCATTTTTGACTTAGCTTAGACTAAAAATAAGGAAAAACATTAACATGAACCTCGAAGAGGGTTCCAATACCTTTCTAATGGTTCAGAACCACTCAATTCTGATAAACGGTGCCAAAACTAAAGCTTCTAAAGTTCAAGGTGTGTTATGACATCCTTCCGATTACAAGTTTAAATAGCCTAATCACACATACCCAATTAGATATAAATTACATAAACATTAAAACATCACAAGGACTAATACCCCTAATGCAATGTAATAAAAACATGAAAAAAGATGCGGGTCTCTACACCATGTATCCAATTAAATTGTACATTCCCTTAATTAGGTTTATTCTAGTCCATGATGCATGTATCACTGTGCACATGCACTAACCTAACCTTAGTTCACTTTAACTCATGGTTAAGTATTTAATAAAAACCACAATAGATGTATTATAGCCCCCCAGAATTGTAAATAGTAAAATTATGCATTATTGGTCCTTAAAAAAAAAACTGGGGCTAAATATTTGAGTGTTTGTTAAATTAATAAAAAGTGGGTTTTGCTCGGAATTGAAGTGCACCGAGGAAATCTCAGTATCTTTTTTCGAAAATTGCACACAGTGTCAGTCGACTGCCGAGACACACTCCTATTGTATCGGTTCCGTCAGGTATTATTTCACGGGATTGCGGGGCCATTATGTGTGATAAAATTGAGAAAAATCGAGAAATTAGTGGGTTTTACAATTTTTTTTTAGTGTAGCTTTCAAAACTCAGTATTTTTCCCCGAAATTTTTACAATAAGTGTCGAACCACCCCCAGTTCGGTTACCTGAAGTTCGGTTCAGTTGTATATCGATTCGTGAGACCGTGGGGGTCTTAATATAAGAAAATCGAGAAAACCAAGAAATTCCAGATTTTTCAAAATTCAGTTGAGACTCCATAATTATTGGGGATTCTAATAGAAATCCATGTAGCTGGTACCACAGCTGTCGATTCGGTCGTGAGGATGACCGTTTGTCGTTTTGGCATTTAATCATCTCAAACGAAGAAACGACAGTATGTTTTGTGTCTAAAATCAGGAAATTAGTGGGTTTTACAGTTTTTCTTCCGGACTAAAATGCAGCTGTGAAAACTCAGTATTTTTCCCTGAATTTTTACAACAGGTGTCAACGACTACCCCATGGTCGGTCACCTAAAAAAAAAAAGAAGTTTCGTTAGAATCGGACGTCGTTTTAGTATGGTTACGCGGGTCGTTTCCATGAAATCAGAATCCGGTCAAACTTGGCAACCAAGTCAAATGGTTGAAAAGTTAAAGTCACACCATTTCCTTATGTGCACGTTGTGCATGATCCAAACCCTTTTCCCTATATATGGTTTTGCCTTAACCCAAATTTTTTCATTCGAACAGTGGGTTCCCGAATTTTTTAGAGAGAGAGTGTTTTCTAGAGAGAGAAAGAAAATGAGGAGAGACAAAGTGGCTGCGTGTTGCATGAGTGCCACCCCAAGTTTATTCGACGTGGTGATCGCATGGATGGCGCCGATCATCCGTGCAGATCCCCGAAACGCTAGAAAAAGGTAAAAAACCCTTCTTTTCTTCTCATTGTCCCTTTTTATCGTTATATTTTAACGTGGTTTGAATGTGTGGATGGATTAAAGGGTCCGAGACCCTGAAATGATCTATGGATGTGTTTGAATTGTTGTGGGAAGAGATTAAATGGGTCCGAGACCCTGAAAAATGATGGTGAGGATGAATGTGGGAAGGGGGGGAACAAAAAAAATTTTTTGATCAGATAGAGGGATGTAGCCTCGGTTTTGGACTGTCCGCAGTCCAAAATTTAGACTGTATAATTGGCAAAAAAAAAAGGGTCCAAGACCTGCATGTGATGGGCGACCAATTGTCGGGGCGAACGATTGTCCCCTGACAGAAAATTTTTTATGGGCCATGATGGGCTTCCTATGTGCTTGGTTGTCATCCTTTGATGACAAATGATACGTGTTGTATTTTTTTATGCAATGGCCGTGTCCATTGGCCTGGGTGAACTTCAAATTGGAGTGGTATACTTGTGGATTTGATACGGGCATGATACCCAGTGTGTCGGTTTTATCTAAGCAGGGCTTGGGATAATCGGGTTGTTCGAGTGGTTAGGAAACCAAACCCATGGTTATGTGGGGCCGTGGTTCCTCCTTGTTTAGGTCAGGATGACGGCATTGGATGTCGTGGGTTCTCTAGGACGATAGACGGGAGATGTCGGTCTGTTTGTCTAGGTCATACACCTGTGGTTCCTCTTGGACTAGTCAGGAGTAGCGGCATTGGATGTCGTGATTCTTTCTCCGGGACTGGTAGTCAAGAGATTTCGGAGGCGTAGAGAGTCAGTGGGCTGAGCATCCGATGGTGTATAGTCCGGGGGTTCCTCTCTGGATGGGTCAGAAAGAGAGCAACAGTCCGGGTCTATCGGGGTTACCTTCGTGGTGGGTCGTCTAGGAGTGGTGGCATTAGATCTTATGGTTCCCCGTAAGACTAGCCAGAAGAGGCCGATAGGCCAAGTTGGCCGCGGGTTCCTTCTAGATTGAAATATCCAGCTGAGATGGTAGCGAATACACGAGATGTGGTTGGCCAGTGGATTTGAGGAGTTTATTCTTGTTAGGCAGGTGCCTGTGTGGTATGAAATTTTCGGCTTATCGTAGTTTGTTGAACCAGAGTGCTCATGTGGTCGAAATAGTCGGTCGAGCCAGAGTGCTTAGGTTGGTATTGAATATTTCGGATTCAGAGTTGTACGAGCAGGTGTGCTCAAAGTTGTAGTGAATCTTCAGATTCTAAGTTGTAGTTTTGGGGCAAAGGACCCAAAGTTCGGTCTTGATCGTATATATATTACCTGGGATTGTGTAATTGAGTCTAAAGTACTAAAGTGATGATTGATGATTGGACAAAGGTCCAAGTATGTATATAGTGCAAATAAAATGTGCATGAGGCCTACGACCAATTAATAGAGACGAATGACTCGAAGAATAACATGATTGTTGGTGGAATGTTAAAATGAAGTCTAACTGGATACTTTAAGATTGGGAATCTCGTGTTGGGTAAATAGCCTGGTGTGACCGTGTGTCACATTATAACTGGATATATTATTATACTATATCATAACGCACTGGACTGTACTATTATATTGTTATTGATGTAAGTTAATTCATGAAAATAATATAGAAAGACTGTGGCTTTTATAGGCTTCATAGCTCACTGACGTTTATGTCAACAGATACCAGGAACTGCTGAGCAATAGGTGTGATCCTGCTCCTTGGACCTTTTTGGATTTGGATGGAAACTACCCGGCGCGTTGTTTGGCGCCTACGTTTTGTAAACAGACCTAAATATTTAATACAGGTATTTGTTTTGTGGTGATTGGCTATTGTGATGACCAGTGATGATTTTCCTCATTAGAGGAGCAAAGTTTGAAAATTCCCGCAATTTTCGTAGGCAAAGTCTTCCGCTGCATTGGTATGAACGACTGGGCGCGCGTCTCGGAACACGATTCCCTAAGATGCGGTGTTCGGAGCGTCACATGTATCGTATTAATTAGATTATTTCCCCCAAGTTAACTTCATGGCTATGTTAATTACTAACCATGGTTGGGTGTGAGCTTGTTCAAAGTATAGATTTAATTCTCTTCACCCATTAAATTAGATTCATGGATATCCAAGTTTGATTAGTGACTTAACTAACAAGGTGATATACTAACCATAGTTAACAAAGGATAGGCGTGGAGCACTCTATAGATAAGAGACCTTGTCTCTCCTTTCTTTGGTTCATGAATGTCATAATGAAGGTGTCAGTGGCACTACATTCTCATGATTGAATCATAAACGTCCATCACAAATGTGGTGATTAATGCTCTAACCCATGATTAACACTCTTCTAACCCGTGATTAATTCATGATATATACCTCCCTTAATCATTGGACGTCTCCCCTAGGATGTTGCCATGTGGCACTTGCCACATATCATAATCTTAGCTATTACCACTATATTATTATACATGTATTAATCTTTGGTTTAATACATATTATATAAATTATATACCTTAAGTAATTTAGAAAAATCATATGCTTAAGTATAATCTGAATTTCCCAAATATTAAATCAATTATTTATATTTAATAGTTTTATTTTCTAAAATATTTTTGGGTCGTTACATTCTCCTCTTCTTATAGGAATTTTGTCCTCAAATTAAATCATACTGATTACTCAAAAACATTGAGGGTACTTTTCCTTGAAGGGGGGGGGGGGGGGGGAGGGAGAGGAGGAGGGGGGGGGGGTCTCGATTTCGCACTCCTAGTTGTCTCTTCTTGACCGTGATATTGCTACAAAACTTTGTAATATTTAATTGTCTGTTCCACAATACATGCTTCTTACGATCAAGAACTTTAATGAGCCTTTCTCGTACATTTCCCACCAATAATTTGACTTTAATAATGGTACTCTTTGTGGCTCCCTGGATGTACAACAATATCATACTTATGAGCTTCATCTAATAACTCATTTTCAACTCCGTACATATATTCGTTTCTAAAATTTTAAGATCCCATTAGTCGAAACTTTGAAATCATTAGATTGACATTCCTGGATTTTATCTTTAAGTGTCATTAATTCAGTATCTCGAGCCCGTGTTTCCTTAATTTTTCTGTATTAATTTAGGCTGAACTTGAATATTAACCAACACGACTTTGATCTTCTTTCCTCACATTAAAATCCCAGATATGAATTCTTTAATCACTTTTCACATCTCCATACTAATACTTGCCAATGAGGCCAATTGTTTTCCTTCTCAGTGCATCAGTACGATATTTTCTTTACCAATAGATACTAAATTTTACAGTAGTAGTCTTTCAAGAACACCATCTATCATCTTTATCGCATATTGAGTTCTTTTTGAGAAAATAAATACCTCCAACTTTTGGGGTCGGTGAATACTACCAACTTTTCCCCCAAATAATATGTCTCCAAATTGCTAACAACTCAGATCATGAGTGGGATAGTTGTGCTCGTGAGTCTTCAACTTCCGAAGATGCATTAGCTATCACTTTTCTATTTTGCATCAATACACCATCCAATCCTTTCCTGAGAAAACATTATAATAATATCCCATTTCCGAGAGGATTGTTAAAATTAAGTTGTGGTCAATTGACTCTTCCATTCTTTGAAAATCTTTTCCCTTCATGGTTGACCACTCAATTTGACATTTTTCTTTGTTAAATCTGTTGACATAAAACCTTGAGAATCCATCAACGAATCTCTTCTAATAACGGCTAGGCCTATAAACTTCAAATCTCCGTGACATTAGTTGGCCTTTCTCACTCATTACAGCCCTAATCTTGGAAGGATCCACTGAATTCCATCACTGGATACTAGGTGACCTAAGAAATAACTTTTCCAGCTAAAATTTTCACTTAAAAAATTTATCGAATAATTGATTTTCCTTCAGGTCTGGATGTAATCTTAAGGTGTTTTCAAATATCGGGCTTGTTCCAGGAATACGTCGATAAAAAAAATCAATCTTCCGAACTAGAGCAAGTCCTGGTAATTCCTCAGGAATAATCTCAAAAAAAATAAAAAATCCTTGACTACTGGGATGTTATAGATCATAAACTCTTCTTCTTTATCAATTCTTCGTATGACAAACTCAAAGATGTCTGGAATCCTAAGGTTAATGTCCTAGCCTTACAATCAACTTACTACATAGTGTTCTGAAATCCAGTCCATCCCTAATATGAGATTAAAATCTTTTATATCTAACACTAAGAGATCAACAGTCATTTTGCACACTATCGTTTTTGTATATGACATGATCGTAAAGGTTTTTGGTGCACAAAAATCTTCCAAATGGTGTTGTAAGCGTTATCATTTGTTCTAATGTGTCAGCTTAATTCTAATATTCTTAGCAAAATAGGAACAAAAGAATGGGATAGAGCCAGTGTCGATTAATGTTATAGTAGGAATTTTGAAAAGAAGTATCTTACTTCAATAATGTCCTTACATTCCTTGGCTTCTTCCTGCGTAATAGCGAAGACAGTGCCCTTTGCTTCCACCAGTCAATGTTTTGGTAACTCTGGAATTCGGCTTGATATGTCCCGACTTTCCCAATAAACACTGATAACACATTCTGGAAATCACTCTGACAATTTTCTGATTTGTGACCCATCTTACCACCTGACCTAAGTATTACTGCTTTTTTGAATTCTTCTCTTCATTGTTTTCCTCAAACTTTCTTTCTGTTCCTTCGCCCGATGGTTTTCTTATCCCAAGTCTTCCTGACTGGTTTCTTCCTTTGTCCAAGCTGGCGTTTTTGAAACTCCTCATGAACTCTCTCGATCCAATCCCTATCCAAAATAGTGTAAAACGACGCAAATCGTCTGAACTGCTAAATTCCCTCGGATTGCAGTCTTCAATCCTCTTCAAACTTATCATCCTCCATGATCATCTTTCCCAATCGTGTGCAAAAACCCTCTAAAGTTCTTAAATTTTTTTTTATACTACTAATATCCAAACGTCTTGGGGACTAAGACATGCGATTTCTTTCTTTTCTCTTCTTCATAGCAATGAAACTATTCCATAAATAATTCCTAAATCTTCCCATGGGATAGTCCTAGGTTCTCATGATGGTTCTTTCAACGGTTAGCCCCAGTTTCAGCCTTTCCTTCTAACATAACAACGGCTACTTGGGTCTTATTTTCCTCAAACACAGGTCACGCCCTAAAATCTTCTCATCCCTCGAATCCCTTTTTCTACTACTAAGGGAGTCATAGAACCAGAACATGTTTGGCGGTCTCAATCTCTTGAATTATTCTATCGACTTCTCTTTCTTGGTTCAGTCGGGCACATGCTTATTCAGGTTTTGTTATGTTTGTCTCAGTTTGCATGGCTGTTAGCGTCAAAGGCTCCAACTATGGTATCCATTGTTGGGGCTCTCCTAGGCGGCATATTTTATATTAACACATAGTAATTAACTACCTTGCAATACTACACTAAGGCAACAATCGCAACTCATAATATTACATTAATAATAAGATTTTGAAAGTATAACTTTAAACTTATATCATAATCTATAACCTATATATATTACGGCTCTAAATGGTTTTTCTAGATCCAAACTAAAACCTCAGAATTATCTCCCAAAATTCTTCTCATAATCTTCCCTCTCCTACAAGGCCTCTTGTTACCTCATCCTCCAAGAAGTAATCATTTTTGAATCCACTTTTCAGTCACTAAAGACCAATAACTCCTAAAAAATGATGCAGACTTTAATCTCTAATCTCTTCCATTTACATCATTTCGGAGTTCATCAAAATATTTAGGATAATATCATTCTCAATCATAAAATAAAGAAATAACTATTTTAGGCCCAACTCTAACGATCATTTCGAAGTTATCCCAAAACTTTTCCCTCCTCAATTCATCTTCACCATTTGAAATTACTCATGATTTCTTTCTTGTATTTTGCATCTATCATCAAAATACCCTTAACATAACTCTACTCTTTCTATGATTTCAGTTTGTATAATCTCCGACTCTTCATTCTTGATCTAGTTGTTCATAATCCATCCTCGCCCAGTCATTATATGATCTAGTTTTCCAATCAGCTCGACTAGCTCATCCCTTCTAATCAAGCACATTTTCCCTAGTCTATATTATGTAACTATTGTTACAACTAGATTTTTTATATATCTATGACTAAAACTTAGTTTTATATACCTATGGACATGGTATGGATGGAAATTGCCCGCTCTAACCACTGTCACACCCGCTTAAACTTACTTTTCACTAAATAAATTTAAGGTAAATCTGACCTGTGAGATCGTCCTTTTCTCATATTTTGCGGAAGCGTATAATTATCAAGGGAATTACAAACTTTTAAACGCTTCTTTCTTTCATATTGCGCAATAA
>JABCRI010001474.1:0-33908 GCA_015143295.1 Tetracentron sinense
ATCGATCGCCCCTGACATGATCCGATAGCAACAAAACGCGTTTTAGCCGCGGTTGCATGATTTTTCGAATTTTTTGGGAGTCCCTAGGGCTCCCAACACATATAAAATATTCCCTTATTAATCATGGGTTTGAGAGTTTTTAAAGGGGTTTCAGCTTTTGAAACCGAAAAAGACAAAGAGAGAAAGAGGATTTGAGAGATTCAAGAGAGTGATCAAAAGATTTTGCATGAAAAAAATGGTTTGTTTTTTTGGGAAAAAGCTTAAAATCAATCTCATATGAAGCGCTTGATCGTAGGGAAAAGGAAAACAATCGTGGGAGGATAAATAAAACTTTCTTTTCCTATCATATGATGATTTTGTATAAAAATATTATGAAAGTATAGATTTACAAGTTAAGAACAACAAGATTAGCTTGTTTATGATGTGTATGAGAAAATGTTTGATTATGAGTTTCCTTATGGAAGATGATATGATGTTTAGAGGGAAGTTTTTAATTATGATTTTTGTTGCAGCTTTATTGGAAGGACTTATCTGATATTTTAGGAGTATTTAAAGATGATTTCTTATGAAAAATATTATAATGATGTGTAGAAAAATTGATTCCCAATTATGATTTTCTTGTGAAAAATATTATGTTAGAGATGTTTCTTATGATTTTATTATTCACATCAATAAGGGGAAAGAGAATGAAATTGTGGTGTATGTATGATGGAGAATGGAGGAATTGATGATAATTAGATTTGATTGAATGATTATGAGTTTGCTTTGAAATTGTGATGGGTTATGAAACTAAGGTTCTGTGAAATTATTTTATTAAAACTATGTATTGAAAATTGAGGCATGATAAATAAAATTGTTCCTTAGTTTATTGTTGGAAACATGATAGATATCTTTTTATGTAGATCAACTATGAGAAATTCTGCATATTTTAAACTGGTGTATGATTGACACTCATCATTATTTCACTCACACTTATTCACGAAATTAAATATATACAAGCATGAGAATAAACAAGATAACAAGTATTATGCAAGTATACATGAACACGAGCATGATTGTATGATTGTGTTTTGCACTGACTGAGTACCCACAAGCCTAAGATCAAGGCAAGACAACCCGTATACACTGGTTAATGTGTAGACAAGCCGTATACACCGGATAATGTGTAGACAAGCTGTATGTACCAGATAATATGTAAACCGTATGGTACCTCGAAAACTATGCTATATATTAATCTCCACCCAATATATGGGGTAGAGTTATTTTAAGTTATTGCAGCTTGCATGTTGTTGGATACATTCACGAATAAGAAAGATAAGTAAGATAAACAAGTACAAATGAGCACGTATAAGAATTGAATTTGAATTAAACTTCTACACTCTGAATTGTTTATATGTTTACATGCCATGTTAAATTCTAAATTATGCTTTATATTAAATATTGTTATATTGTTATTTAGGAGTTTATATATACACGGGATAACTTGTTACTCAGCCGATGATTGTTGTTGTCGACAGGTTCTAGGTTTGATATTTGTGCCCCAGGACCATGGGAAGAGGAAGAGTACGAGGAAGAGCCAGTAGGTGATTACCCTGATGGTGAATTAAATTTGGACCGTTGGCCATTTCCTGTAAATTAGATTATTAGTATTTATATTTGGAGTTAAGATATTGTAATAGACTTAATGTTGGATTTATGGTTAGATTGAATTGATAGATGAGAATCGGGATGAATGATTTAAATTATAGATTATGTTTTAGTATTTATTCAAGACATTAGACTTGATCATGATTTATTTAAAGAAAAATTTTCAAGTTCATGTTTTTAGAATTGCCTTAAATGCTTTATGACAAGAAGATATGAAAGTGATGGTTAAGTCACGTGCCAAAGTTTCACATTGAGTTAGGTGGGATTTTGGGGTGTGACAGAGGTGGTATTAGAGCTAAGACATTAGGTCACATAAGGTTAAGTGTCTTCTAAGTAGTAACAAGGGTTATTTTACTCTAGGTCTGATACCAGAGTTGGTATCAGAGCAAATGCATTAGGTTAGCTAGGCTTAAGTTTTAGGGATACAATAGGCTAGGATTCATTGTGATGTTAGTGAAAAGTTTAAGTGTTAGAATAAGTTATTTCTAAGTTAGACTAATTATTACCATTTTCTCTCAAGAATATCACAATGAGACGCGGTGGTAGAACTCATGGATATAACACTGGGGAAAGTGCTGGAAGGGGTATTGGAGAAGGACATCCAATTGGTAATGATCAGCATGATTTGACTGAAGTGTTAGGATCGATTGCCCAAACCATGACACTCCTTGTAGCCAGGCAACCTACTTCAGCTGCTCCTGGACCGGTAGAGGCACATGCACCTCCTCCACCCAGGGCTCATGCAGGGATTGAGGCATTCTGGAGATTGAGGCCTGCGTTATTTTATGGGACCACAGATCCAATAGCTGCAGATGCATGGATCTTATAGCTAGAGAAGATATTTTCAGTTCTGTCTCGCACGGATACTGAAAGAGTGACATGGGCAGCCTTTGTAATGGAAGGCAAAGCAGAGCATTGGTGGCGAGCAGCTTCCAAGACTAGAGATTTGACGAGAGCGGGCCAACCACGGACATGGGGGAAATTCCTGGAAGTGTTTTATAAGAAATATTTTTAGTGGTTGTTCAAGAAAAGAAAGAAGCTGAGTTCCTCACTCTTAAGCAAAGGAAGATGTCAGTGGCCGAGTACGAGGCCAAGTTCTCCGAGCTTTCAAGGTTTGCACCTCATATGATTGCCATAGAAGCGATGAAAGCGAGAAAATTTGAACGGAGTTTAAGGGATTTTATTTGAGACCGAGTCTTAATGTTTCGACTCGAGACTTTCGCTGAGGTGAACGATAGGGCTCAATTGCCTGAAAAGAATTCAGAGGTATTCTTGAAGAAAAGGGAGATGAATGAAAAAGAGAAGCTCAGTATGGGACAACCAAGCAAAGTTGGACCACAGGATAAGAGGCCCAGATTTTCAAGCCAACCACCAGCAGCTAGGCCGACTCCTTATTAGAGGTCAGCACCTCCATCTGCACCTACTGTGCCTCTCCTTACTACTTCTCAGGTCACTCGGTATGTGCAGCCTTCGTCTTCTGCACCTATGTTTGATGTGTGTGTACATTATGGGAAGAGGCATCCAGTCAAGCACTCATTGGTGGATGTTTCTAGTGTGGACAAATGGGACACCAGATTAGAGATTGTCCTCACCGTAGCCAGCAGACCACTCAGTAGACTCAGACTCAGGGGAATAGGCCACCTACCAGGCAGACACCACAACAGAAGCCTCCTCAGGTTCCTAAACCACAACAGCCCGCACAACAGTAACCACGTCAAGTGACTCAGGGCAAGGTCTTTGCAATATTAGAACATGATGCACATACATCAGATGATGTGGTGTAAGGTACCCTCTAATTATGTCTATGTTTAATGTGATATTTCCATGATTAATGTGATGTTTATAATTATGATGTATTGATAAAAATATGCTACTGATATTACATTAATAATGCACAAGATTGACACTTAGTTATGTAATAACTCAAGAACCCTGTTGATTAATGAATGTCTGACACATGTATTGATTGATATGGGATCAACTCACTCTTTTGTTACTCCTGGTTCTGCAAAGGTATTTGTCTCAGAACAAAGCCAGTTAGATAAGGAGTTATCCATCTCGACTCCTATTGGTAGATCAGTAGTCACTAACCAAGTATACTGAGCTTGTGTCATCCAAGTTGGACAACACGAGTTACCGGTAGACCTGATCATCCTAGACTTCCAAGATTTTGATGTCATTCTTGGAATTGATTGGCTTGCAACTTACCATGTACAAGTAGATTGTTTTGAGAAAATGGTGAAATTCAAGCCAATTAATGGAACTCCATTCCATTTTAGAGGATTGAAGAAGAAAGACATTGCTAGATTAATAGCCTTAAATCTTTCTAATCCAGAAGTAAAAGATGGTTCGGCCATTCCAGTAATTAGTGAGTTCATGGATGTTTTTTCTAACGAATTACCAGGGTTACCACTAGATAGGGAGATTGAATTTGTCATTGACTTAGCTCCAGACACTACACCGATTTCTAGAGCACCGTATAAGATGGTTCCAGCAGAATTAAATGAGTTGAAGGTACAAATTGAAGAAAAACTGGAACAGGGTTTCATTAGACCAAGTGTGTCACCATGGGGAGCTCCAGTTCTCTTCGTAAAGAAGAAAGATGGGTCGATGAGGATGTGCATTGATTATCGGCAACTAAACAAGGTCACCATATAGAACAAATACCCGTTGCCACGGATTGATGATCTGTTCGATCAGTTAAAGGGAGCAAAGTTTTTCTCTAAGATGGATCTAAAGTCAGGGTATCACCAGTTGAAGATTAGATCAGAAGATATCCCTAAATCAACATTCAGAACGAGATATGGATACTTTGAGTTTCTGATTATGTCTTTCGGCTTAACAAATGCTCCTGCAGCATTTATGGACTTGATGAATAGGGTATTCAAACCAGCCTTGGATTGTCATGTGATAGTATTTGTGGACGACATCCTTGTATACTCACCAACCAGTAAGGATTATGAGAAGCATCTTCGGGTTACACTTGAGACTTTGAGAGAGCATAAGCTATATGCTAAACTGAGTAAATGCGAATTTTGGCTTGAGAAAATGGCATTTCTAGGCCATGTCGTATCATCAGAAGGGATTCAGTAGACTCTTCCAAGATTGAAGCTGTTGCAAAAAGAGTGTTACAGAAATCATGAGTTTCTTAGGCCTCACAAGTTATTATAAAAGATTTGTAGAGGGATTCTCTAGCTTGGCAGCGCCACTTACTCATCTGAGCAAAAAAATGTCAAGTTCACATGGGATGATAAATACGAGCAGAGTATCTTAGAATTGAAGAAGTGCCTCACTATGGCCTCAGTCCTTATTGTTCCATCAAGTAGTGGTGGGTTTGTAATTTACAGTGATGCTTCACATGTTGGACTAGGTTGTGTTCTCATGCAACATGGTAAGGTCATTGCCTATACATCCCGGCAATTGAAGAACCATGAGAAGAACTACCCTACTCTTGATCTAGAGCTAGCAGCAGTGGTTTTTGCTCTAACGATTTTGCGGCACTATTTGTATGCAGAAAAGTTTGAAATTTTTATAGATCACAAAAGCCTCAAGTATTTATTCTCTCAGAAAGAGCTCAACCTGAGACAGCGCCGTTGGATAGAGTTTCTGAAGGATTACGATTGTTCGATACAATATCATCCAGGGAAAGCTAATGTTGTAGCATATGCACTTAGCAGAAGACTATTTGGTTTATTGGCACACTTAAGGGTCAAAGGGTGGAAATTGTTAGAAGACATGTCTAACAACGAAACAAGCTTCAGTCTTTGTACCTCTAGACCGTTAGTAGCTAATATTACAGTCAGATCTTATATTCGAGTCAAAATCATAGAGTTGCAAGGGTCTGATGAAGAATTGTTAGCTTATCGAGCCAAGTCCTTTGAAAATGGCTAAGAGGATTTCTCAATTAATGGAGAAGGAGCCATAACATTTAAAAGTAGGTTATGTGTCAAATAATGAAGAATTGAGATGAGAGATTTTAGATGAAGCACATCGATTCAAGTATACAGTTCATCCTGGTGGTACTAAGATGTACCAAAATCTCAAGAGGCACCATTGCTGGAGAAATATGAAGAGAGATGTGGCTACTCATGTATCTCAATGTTTGGTCTGCCAACAAGTCAAGGCCGAACATAAGAGACCTGCAGGATTATTGCAACCTCTTCTCATTCCGGAATGGAAGTGGGAAAATATATTCATGAATTTTATTGTGAGATTGCTAAGGACAGCTAAGAATTTTGATGCTATTTGGGTAGTGGTAGATCGTCTAACTAAGTCAGCTCATTTTCTCCCTTATCGAACTACTTATAATGCTAACAAATTAGCAGAATTGTACATAAAGGAAGTAGTATGCCTCCATGGAGTACCTGTCAGTATAGTTTCTGATAGAGACACAAGGTTTACATCAAGATTCTGGAGAAATTTTCAGCAAGCCATGGGATCTCACCTGGATTTTAGCACGACATTTCATCCTCAAACAGATAATCAGACAGAGAGAGTGAATCAGGTTATTGAGGATATGCCCCGGTCTTGTATGCTTGATTTTCAAGGCGGTTGGGATGGGTATTTACCATTAGTTGAATTTGCTTATAACAACAGTTATCAAACAAGTATTCAAATGACACCGTTTGAACCCTTGTATGGGAGGAATTGTCGGTCTCCTATTTGTTGGGATGAAGTAGGAGAGAGAAAACTACTGGGTCCCGAGTTAGTTAAACAGACCGCAAACATGGTTAACTTGATCAAGGAAAAGTTAAAGACTGTTCAGAATAGACAGAAGAGTTATGCTAACACTCGGAGAAGAGATTTTGAATTTCAAGTGAGAGACTATGTTTTTGTCAAAATATCTCCTACAAAGGGAATTATGAGGTTTGGTAAGAGAGGCAAGTTAAGCCCAAGATATGTTGGACCTTTCGAGATTATCAGGAGGGTAGGAGAAGTTGCATATAGGGTTACCCTGCCTCCTCACATGGCAGCAGTTCATAATGTTTTCTATGTTTCTATGCTGAGGAAATATATTGAGGATCCATCACATATCATCGACTTTGAACCTCTAGAAATTCAAGAAGATTTAACAATTGTAGAACAACCGGTTCAAATTCTGGATTAAAAAGAGCATGTTCTACGCAGGAAGACCATCCGTTTTGTCCTCATTCGTTGGTAACATCACTCCGTTGAAGATGCCACTTAGGAAAGAGAAGATGAAGTTCGAGAGAAGTATCCCCACTTGTTTTAACTCAGGTATGTAATTTCAAGAACGAAATTCTTTCAAGGGGGGAGGATGTAGAACCCCGAATTTATTATTCTTGATATTCGTGATGATTATTAAATTTTACGGAAACTTGTGTTTAAAATTTAATGTGATCAAAGCTTATAAATGTTACATGAAACGCATTGATTTTAAAACCCAAATAAATCACATAAATTAGGACATTTTTAGAGTAAAATTGCATGAAAAGAAAGAAATGCAAAAAGTAGTAAAATAGTTTTTTTTTTTTTTAAATTTGGATCGGTGCTGCAGCCGATCGATCGCCAACAACGCCGTTTTGGCCTCGGTTTGCATGATTTTTTGATTTTTGGAGTCCCTAAGGCTCCCAACACTATACATACTCCTTATAATTGTAGGTTGAGAGTTTCTAAAGCTTTCTAAACCTAAAAGAGAGAGAGAGAAGAAGATTTTGAGAGATTTACGAGGAGAGATCAAAGGTTTTGTAAGGAAAAAAGAGTGAAAAGGCTTAAATCAATCTCATTCGCAAGGGCTTGATCGTAGGGAAGCAATCGTGAGAGGTAAATACAACTTCCTTCCTATCAATATGGTGATTTTGATATAAACATTATGAAAGTGATAGATTTAAATCAAGAATAAATAAGATTAAACATGTTTATGATGTTTAGAGAATGTTTTTAAATATGAGTTCCTTATAAAAGATGTATATGATGTTTAGAGAATGTTTTTAATTATGATTTTCTTATGGAAGACATATATGATGTTTAGGGAGTATTTTAAATGATGATTTTCTTATGAAAAATATATATGATGTGTAGAAAGTGATTTCAATTATGATTTTCTTGTGAAAATTATTATGTTAGACATGTTTCTTATGATTTTATTATTCACATCAATAAGGGGAAAGAGAATGAAATTATGGTATATGTATGATGGAGAATAGAGGAATGAATGATAATTGGATTTGATGGAATGATTATGAGTTTGCTTTGAAATTGTGATGAGTTATGAAACTAAGGTTCTGTGAAATTATTTTATTAAAACTATGTATTGAAAATTGAGGCATGATAAATAAAATTGTTTCTTAGTTTATTGTTGAAAACATGATAGATATCTTTTTATATAGATCAACTATGAGAAATTCTGCATGTTTTAAACTGGTGTATGATTGATACTCATCATTATTTCACTCACACTTATTCACAAAATTAAATATGTACAACTATGAGAATAAGCAAGATAACAAGTAATATGCAAGTATACAAGAGCACGAGCATGATTGTATGATTGAGTTTTGCACTGACCGAGTACACATAAGCCTAAGATCAAGGCAAGACAACCCATATACACCGGTTAATGTGTAGACAAGCCGTATACACCGGATAATGTGTAGACAAGCCGTATGCACCGAATAATGTGTAAACCGTGTGGTATTTTAGAAAGTAGGTTATATGTTAATCTCTACCCAATATATATGGTAGATTTATTTTAAATTATTGCACCTTGCATGCTGTTGGATACATTCACGAACAAGAAAGACAAGTAAGATAAACAAGAGAAGCAAGTACAAGTGAGCACGTAAAAGAATTGAATTTGAATTAGGCTTCCGCACTCTGAATTATTTATATGTTTACATGCCATGTTAAATTCTAAATTATGTTTTATATTAAATGTTGTTATATTGTTAGCTAGGAGTTTATATATATACGGGGTAACTTATTACTCAGTAGATGGCTGTTGTTGTCGGTAGGTTCTAGGTTTGATATCTGTGCCCCAAGACCTTGGGAAGAGGAAGAGGAAGAGTACGAGGAAGAGCCAGCAGGTGATTACTCCGATGGTGAATGGAATTTGGATCGTTGGTCATTTCCTGAAAATTAGATTATTAGTATTTATATTTGGAGTTAAGACATTGTAGTAGACTTAATGTTGGATTTATGGTTAGATTGAATTGATAGATGAGAATCAGGATGAATGATTTAAATTATAGATTATGTTTTAGTATTTATTCTAGACATTAGACTTGATCATGATTTATTTAAAGAAAAATTTTCAAGTTCATGTTTTTAGAATTGTCTTAAATGCTTTATGACAGGAATATATGAAAGTGATGATTAAGTCACGTGCCAAAGTCTCACATTGAGCTAGGTGAGATTTTGGGGAGCGACAATTTATGACAAAATATTTACATGACATTAATGAAATGATTAGGTGAGATGTATGGTCATCCACGAACATGGATGGCCATGGAGTTCACGACCTATAAATACCCGGATAAAGCTTCTGAGACCCTCTTAGGGTCGAGCACACTGAGACCATGCTCTAAGAGCATGGTCCGGGTGGTCTCAGCCCTAAGAGGGTCTCAGTAGCAAATTCCATAAATACCATAATAAGCTTGATAATCGTGGTTGGAAATTTTGAGTAACCCTAAAACCTCATCTTCTTCCCTAAGCAAAGAGCAAAAGCCCTACCTCAAGAACTCTAAACTCTGTCTTACTTCATGCTTTACCTTTATTCCTTCTCATTTCATTACTGACTTGAGCATCAGAGTATCTTAACAGGACAGAAGACCTCTCCCCATAAATTTCGGATCGATCAGCATCCTATATCCTTCTACTAATCAAGCAAGTTAGCATAACAGTGTCACGTGGAGCGTCCAGAAATTTCCCACTACATATATGTATTCGCATAGAGCCCTTATTGTTGGCAATTAATATGCCCACCACTTCCCTGAATGCTCCAATGGTAAGAGTTTATCCCTCATATGGGGTGCACTTAGTTTGGAGTCCCTTGAGATGACTTAAAAAAAAAAAAAAAAAAATTAACAGTACGAGTATGCAATAAAAAATATAGTCTACTTGTAAATGTAAAATTATTTATTTATTTTAATTTCTTATTTATTTATTTTAATTTCTTAGGGGGGTTGCATTATGAGGTAATGAATAGGTGGTTAGTCAATTAGTTGATTAGTAGGGTAGGCCCATTGGATTGCTAGATCCTCTTATGACATCACCTTAAGAGAAGCTTATATCAATTCATTAAGGTCTTCCATCTAGATCTCCATCAATACAGGGTCACCCCTTCCTCATTCTAGCTAGAGGGGCACGTTACTTAAAAGTTTTTGTCATAGTCCTTTTCCATGCTTTTTTTTCCACACATTTCTCAGCCACTTGTGTTTAGATTTCCTCTTTGGAAAAGAGAAATTGATTCATAATCCCATTCTTGTACTTTGCATGACTGAGAAAGAATATATGCAAGGAATTATAATATCAAGGATGTAAATTATTTTTTGTATTTTAATATATTTTGGCAGGCACATTATATATATATATATATATGTGTGTGTGTGTGTGTGTGTGTGTGTGCACGCGCGCACTAAGTCAGTGAGCCTCGTAACATTTACATGATATTTTTATCCTTACGTTAATTATCTAATTAGTTTTTTTTGTTTTTGGGTGGTGAATATCATTTACCCATGAGTCAGCCGATCAAAAGTTAGCATGGGCAGTGGAGCTCTTGCTGCTTGTACTAGTGCGGGGTGGGGGTGGGGGTGGGGATTGGATCCCAGACCTTCCCCTTGGAAGGCCACACCCCTACCACTCACGCAAGAGGCGGGATGTTATCTAATTAGTTAAAGTTAATGATAGTTTAATATTTTAATAGGAGACCACCATACACTTATATTGAATATAATGGTATTCTATAGATAAAGAATAATAGTGAAGGTTAACAACTTCGCTAGTCTTAGTGAAGGTTAGCATTCAACGTGCATGCACACACACCCGGTGTGTGTATATATATATATATATATATTACTCTCATTACAAAATATTGAGAAATACTAGCCCAAACTTCCAAACTTTCACTGTGATTGCCACATGTGTCTCTAGTTTTCTTTAGAATTAGTCGAACATAACTTCCTCTTTTTATAAAAAATAGTTTCCTTAACCTATGAGGGAGGTAACAGCACAAGGTGTTGCATCTGTAATAAGAATTTGAAACTTTTTGAAACGTGGTTCTGGATCTAGTGCGCACACACATAAGTATTTAATAGTGATAAAAAAAAATACTAAAAAACCTTTACATTTAATAAAATGGTGTTCGATACATTGGATAAAAAGTCTTCACTAGCTTGAGTGAAGGATAGCATTCATGATATTCGCATACTTTTAAACTACTAAATTCTCTGTATAATAAGGGTGCTTTCATGTTCATTACTTGTGCGAATGTGAAATCCTCTTCTCCTCCACTTACGTGGTTAGAAATCATGTTAGCTCGCGTCACCCATGTTGTGTTATCACAATGGAAGTTGGACGACCAACTACTTGATTTATGCCATCAAAATTCAAACCTAAACTTGGGTTCTCATAATTTGATGATGTCAGTTATATTAATAGTTCCTTAGGTGGGTCATTCCCCACCGCCTCCCGTGATTATATAGTTGTATTTATTAATGATCTCCAAGGAGGGCTCCGAAATGTTTGGATTTTCCTCCCTGTTCCTCCCATATTCAAATCAGTACAAAATAAAAATAGTTTTTACCCAAGTCTATGTGTGCTTGAAGCCTTAATTTACTCACAAATGAAAAGATTAATAATCTTTTGTTTTGTTCAATTTCAAGCACAACAGAGACTTAGGTAAAAACACATATTTTTAGTTGTTTTTTTGTCTAATTTTCTTTTATTGCGTGTTTTTGTGGCGAGAAAGTGATAGAAAGTGATGTGATCCATGTGCAAGATTACATATTTTCATTCTCTTACAGTTTCAACAATTTTCGTATTGATTTGTAATCTCCAGTTGATTAGTTGATATTATCTTATCAGATTGCCTTAGGAATAACCAAATTGCCAATAAGTCACGTAAGTTGTGTGTGGTTTTTTTGAGTCAAATCCTCTACGGGCAAATCCGGTTATCACCCCTATAGGTCACCACGTGTCTCCTTTGACCCCTTAATCGTGGGTAAGGTTCACCCACCCCTGCGGTTCACCCACCCATTTTTGGTTTTTTTTTAAATATTAATTCTTTTTTTAAATTTAACAAACTGTTTCTAGAGTTTTTTTAATATTAAAAACAGTTTTTTAATTTTAAAAAAAGAATTAATATTAAAAAAAAAACCAAAAATGGGTGGGTGAACCCTAGGGGTGATAACGGGATTTGCTAAATCCGGTTATCACCGAAGATGATTTGGCTCCTATTTTTAGGCACAAGATTCTCTCGAGTTGAACTCGAGAGAATCCCTTGAGTTCAATCCCCTAGAGGTCGCCACGTGTCTCCTTTGACACCACTTAACCATGGGTAAGGTTCACCCACCCCTAGCGTTCACCCATCCATCCTTGATTTTTTTTTATATATTAATTATTATTTTTTTAATTAAAAAAACTGTTTTTAGAGTTTTTTTAATATTAAAAAAAGTTTTTAATTTTTAAAAAAAGAATTAATATTTAAAAAAAAAACCAAGGATGGATGAGTGAACCTTACCCATGGTTAAGGGGTGTCAAAGGAGACACGTGGCGACCTCTAGGGGTTCGAACTCGAGAGATTCTCTCGAGTTCAACTCGAGAGGACCCTGAGCTCTATTTTTAAAGGCTAACGCATGTTTATTTACATTTTTCTTTATAAATATCTATTCTTAATTGCATATATTCTTAGATATTTTAGTCCTTTCCTCGCACTGGTTCCGCGAGAAGCAACATCTCGCCCCTTAAAGCTCATCAAGTGTCCATTTTAAATAGAAACCTAATTCTCTACTATTATAATTAGATTTGGCAAATCCAATTATCGTCCCTGAGGTGGTCATGTTTCTCTTTTGACACACCTTAACTGAAGATAAGATTCACTCACCACTAGGGTTCACCCACCCATCCTTGGTTTTTATAAAAAAAATATTAATTCTTTTTTTAAATATTTTAATATTAAAAAAACCTTAAAAACAGTTTTTTTTTTAATTTTAAAAAAGAATTAAAATTTTTTTCTAAAACCAAGATGGGTGGTGAGCCCTAGGGGTGGGTGAATCTTAACCTCAGTTAAGGAGTGTCAAAAGAGACACTTGGCGACCTCAATCGGTGATAACCAAATTCACCGTAGAAGATTTGTTCTCTTTTAAATATGGTTAACTTTTTTTTTATTTTTTTATTGTAGTTAATATTTGTAATCTTGTTATTCTTCTAGAAACAACAATTTTTAAGGGGTAGGATGCACGTTAGAGATTTTATTCCTTTCTAAAAATTATCCGAATCAACGTTTCACAATTTGAGACATTTGATATTACAATTTTTTTCTTTTTACTTGGGGTCTTTTTCGTTCAGTGTTAGAGAGGAGACCGCTAACACCAATTGAAAGGCATCTCACACCTAATTTACACATTTGTGTGGCGGTGGCAGTCTCCAAGCGAGCACCAACTAATCAAGAACCATTTCTTTCTTTTGTTAATAGTAACACGGCATACTCACTCACACATAAGGTCATCAAATTCACACGCCATCTTCAACACTTCAATAGAGCCCAATCAACACCATAATAAATAAATAAATAAATAATCTTTACTATTATAATGGGAGAGGCAGCTGCCCGAATTTTTCAAATATTCTAAACTACCCTTATATAAAATAAAACTTTGATTTAATATTTTACTTTAATTCTCAAAATACCTTCATCTATCTATTTAAATAATAGAATCACAGAACTTTCTCCGAGTTCCTTTTAATTCCTATTAAACCTCATCCTCACGTAAATCACACGTGCCAACCACTAATAATAATAATAATAAAAAAAGCCGAACCAAAAACACCGTTCCAACCAAGCAGATTATTAAAATAACAAGAATAATAATACAATTGTAGACTCTATCTGAGATGTGACAACGCACGTACCAGTTAGGAGGAAAAGTAATTGATTGTACGGTTTTTGCTAAATTCAAAATAGTATTATTAATTACTGTACGGTTTGTAACTATGTAACCTTTTAAGTGGGTGAATCTTAACGACAAGTAATGAGTATTTAAAATTAATGCATAGAATAATGAAAGACTGACCATTTCGTCATTAGGTGTTTTCCAGATAGAATTATGATTGTATGGCACATGCTATCAAGTATGAACCATATCCTTGTGTTCTTACTTGTGGCCTTCCATCACTTGTCTTTACATGTGGCCTTCCATCACTTGTCTTGTATGTATTTATTTAATATCTGGACAAGTAATCTTGGTCTTTAAACACCTTGATTATATAGGTAAAACACAAAAAATAAGGAAAAATATGGTTCCGTCGAGTACATATCAAATTCGACGACGCTAAGAATCCAAATGACCCCACCAGTTTAATGTGTCAGGTTGAGCGTCTAGCGCTTTTGGCTTTTGGATTCTAAATTAGCATACAATTATTATTCAAAAAAGAAAAATAAAATAAAAGGTGGTGATGACTTGGGATCCTCTCCAGCTATTGATGGCAAGAGACTGCAGTAACACTTGGGTTGCGTCACATACCCTTATGTGCACCCATTAAGATATATGCATCAAAATCAATGACTCAATTGGCATGCATAAGATATGTGGTGCCTTTGGAGTGGTTGCTAGTATATGTGAAGTAGTCTCTGGCTAACATAAACTTAAGAAAACCCTCCGATGGGATTGCCCACGTGTCGCAAACTTGACTTAGCCGAAAAGATTGCCACCGTAGTGGATCTGAAGATTTTTATTTATTTATTTAATCAAAAGATCTGAGGGGGAGTGACATCGCACGGACTACCTGGCTGGTACAAAGCCACGTGCCTGTTAGTGCGAGGTGCTTAAGTCACTCTCTATTTTCCTACAACAAATCTTTTACATGATGATTGAGTTGAACACGTCAGTGATGACTTCACTATCTTATCCGTGACCGTACATAGCAAAACTAGGAAGCCGTTTCTTGCCCTGAAGTGACTACGACTTGAGCGTCCCTCCTAATTCCACTAAAATGCTCTTTTGAATTTAGCCACGCCAGTAGCATTAAAAACCCTCACGTATGTATAACTAACACTAACACACAGCCAGGCCTAAAGTGGCGCTAAGGTGCTGTGTAATGCCCAACTACTCCAAAACCGCCTGACTTAAATTGCTACCCTTATGGGAAGCTATGCTTACCCATAGGTTGTGGTGGTAGTCATTGGTCCGGGATCCATTCCTAAGAGGGTGAGTATTGTAATCTCCACCCACCACCAACTTAGGGGTATAATAGGATATTCACGACCACCATCTCCCCCATCTAACAAGCCACCAACTTAGTTAGGACTTAGGAGTGAGGAAAGAGAATAAACCAACTGAACAAAGGTTGCATTTAGTTCAAAATTGTTTAAAAAAAGTTAAAAGTTAGGGAAATGCTACTGAGACCCCTTGAGAAGTCAACTTTTCTTGTAAAAATTAGAAGTCAGCTTTTCTAGAAAACTAGCCTAAAAAGAAACATCTATGAGAAGTCAATATTTTAACTTTTTCAAAAGTTACTTTTTTGACAATTCTTCTAGAGAAGTCTTAAAGAGAAGTTTATCCAAATACCCAAAGATTCGTGATTACCTCAAAGAGGTTTTTTTTTGGAAGGCAAGCTTGGGTTCGGCAGACCCTGACCAGAATATATAGATAAGACAACAAGAACATTACAACCTAGTATAAAGCTTCTCCAACCTATCATTCGAGAGGATCTGTAGGAGCTCACTTGGAAGCTCACTAGGAAGAAAGAGAAAGAAGATATGAAATTACAAAATTTTGCGAGTAGGAGCTCACTTGGAAGCTCATTAGGAAGAAAGAAAAAGAAGATATGGAATTACAAAATTTTGCGAGTGAGTCCGCTCCCTATTTGTCTCTCTCCAAACATGAGTTATCTTACATACTTCAAACAAAGATAATAACTTTCTTGTTTCCCTGAGATCAAATGCCCACTTTCAAGGTGGAACAAGCTTATCATTAATGACATCAACCACCTGTTTTGAGTCAGAGAAAACCTCTAGTCGTAGCGCATTGAAGCTCAAGGCCATTTGAAGACCTTTGTTTACGGCTTTAAGTTCAAACAATTCAATGGGGCTAGGTGAGCAACCTTCAGCAAAGGTAGAACAAACGACACCATCGTGGTCCCTAAGTAGGCCTCCAATGCTAGCAACAGTACCTCTAAGTGACCCATCAGTGTTCAAAGCTCAAGAATGAGGAGGAGGGGCTAACCAGGAGCAGGAACGGAGATGACTGACCACAGATTCAGCCTCGAGGCCCCATTTATCTATGAAGAATCTATTACGGGGAGAGTCATCTAAAGATGGTTTATCCAACACAAATCAGCCCCTTGAGTCATTCTTGATGAGGTAAATGAGAGAGGAAGAGTCAATGAATTCATTCTTGAAGATTCGGTTGTTTCTCTCTTTCCAAATATGGTGGATGGTAGCATTGAAAACTACTCTTTTGAAGGATTAGAGCATTACTTTGCCTTTGAATGATTTTATGATCTAAGCTTTCTCATTCTCTTAGTCTAGAATAGCTCTTTGGTTGAAGCCACAAAACTCAAGCAGATTTTGCCAGATAGATCTTGTGAAGTGGCATTAAAAAAAGAGGCGGATGATATTCTCATTTTGGCACTGACAAAATATACAAACGAGAGCGCGAAAGAATTGATTGTTTAACTAGAAGGTCTTAGGTTTGCAAGGAACCTAACATGGCTAGCCAAGTAATGAAGTTGTGCCTAGGGATGTTCATCGCAAACCAAGTAATTCCAGGATCAAAGGATAGACGGACGGTGATGATAAATCGCGCATGCAAGCAGATCTGAGACTGAAATAACCCGTAGGTTCCGGTTTCCAATGAACCTTATCTTCGAACTAAGCAGAGAGGGGGTGCAAGGGGGGGGAGATCCGATTAACTGTGGTTAAGATTCACCCACCCCTAGAGTTCACCTACCCATCCTTGGTTTTTAGAAAAAATATCAATTTTTTTTTAAATTAAAAAACTATTTTTAGGGTTTTTTTTAATATTAAAATATTTGTAAAAAGAATTAATGTTAAAAAAAAAAAACTAAGGATGGGTAGGTGAATCTTAACCACAATTAAGAGGTGTCAAAAAGGACATGTGGCGACTTTAGCCAAATCCGGTTATCACCGTAGAGCATTTGGTCTCATAATTTTAACCTTTTGAGTTAAAAATATTTTAAAACTAAGGTTAGATAGTTGAATCCTAAGGTTAGTAAACCTTAACCATAATTAAGGAAATTAAAAGGAGTACATATGTTGACGTGTGGGAGTAACTTACAACTTGAATGACTTTCGAGTCCTAAATAAATACTACATTAAATCGTTGGTTCAGCTAACACTTTGTGTGTAGCCGCCAGCTTAATTAGGAGAGGAATAAGCCAATTAATAAATACTACATTAAATGATTGGGCCGAGCTAAAGTAGATTCTTGTTAAATTGAATTTGGCTTAGCTTTTTTTTTTTTGGTTAAGAATTTGGCTTAGCTTGAGGTGCTTGATCCCACATCCTGAAGTCCGAGAGAACAACCTTATATTTTTTAGAGCAATCCCACCGTGAGGAATTTAGGGAGATCTTTTTACAGCACTCGAGGGGCGGAGCCAGGAATTTTTCATTGGGCCGAAATACATGTATAAAAAACTAATGGTACGGATCTTGAAGGTTTGGGGAGTAGCTCCCGAGAAAAAAAAATTTGGGTAAAATTTTTTTTCTCAAGAAATTCTTTGTAATGCCCTTGAAGTTGCCATGTGTCCCTATTAATAACCCTTAACTATGGTTAAGATTCACCCACCCTTAAGGTTCACCCACATATCCTTGATTTTTTTTAAAAAATATATATATTTTTTTAAATCCTAATTAAAATTCACTAACTCTTAAAGTTAAAAAATTTTCAATATTTTTTTCTAAAACTAATGATAAGTATGTGAACCTAAGTGTGAGTGAATTTTAACATAGTTAAGGGGTGTCAATAGGGAATAAGGACATGTGGCAACTTCTAAGACATAACCGGACTCAATTGGAGGGCCCCCTATCTATATGACAAATAAAATTTGTGGGGACCATTATATATAAAACAAAAAAATTGGGAGGGCCAACTATTGTAAAAAAAATTTAAAAATTGGAGGGCCCACTGTTTCATATCATTCCAAATAGGGATTTACAAAAATTTTGAGGGGGGCATGGCCCCCCTAGCCCCTGGCTCCACCCTTGCAGTAATAGGTGAGGAATTCCCGGAGGATCTGCCACGGTCCCGTTAACCTAATGATCACCTTAAGATTAAGGGAAGTAATTAAAACCTCTCGATAGTACCTGCTATCGAGAGCTAGGCAGCCCATAAAAAAAAACAAATGGCACAAAAGCATCAAATGGAGCCCACGATTTAATGCATGTAAGGCTTGATGTTATCGGCGGCATTCAATTTTTGATAGAGTGGTCCAACTCTCAATAGCAGGTGCTATCTGGAGTTTTAACTCACGTCCTAAAGATTAATTCTCATAAAAAAAATTTAAAAAATAATGCTCATCCAACTTAAATTTTAGGAGATTAATTCTCATACAAAAATTAAAAAATAATCCTCATCCAACTTAAATTTTAGGTGTGAGTTTAAATATCAATAAGAGCTCTCATGTTAATGCCTGATTCAAAACATATTTTGGATAAGAGTTTACTAAAATACTCCAAAAAATATAAGCATGTTAAGATTTAATTTTATTTAAAGTACTCCTAAACTCTAGTTATGTAAATATCTATAAAAGTAATACTAAAATAAGCCTAAAAAATCAAGTTAAGATTTAATTTTTAAATAAATCTTTTTTTTTTGGTTTTGAAAATTTCCTAAAAACCATGGTTGAATCCTTTAATCCTAACAATTAACAAATCTTAACCACAATTAAAATGGGACACACATGGAGCAAAGAGCCTAGGCAGTAAGTTATTCAAGGTCAATGCAAATCTGTTGCCTTGATAGGGCAATGACAGCTACACTCTCTTTCAATCTTTTTTTTTAAAAAATGGAGAAGAGATGTTATTGTCTTTTTTTTGGTTGTTGATATCATTTACTTACTTCAGTATAGTCAGCCTATTAGAAGTTAGCATGGCAGTGGAGCTCTTATTGCTCGTACTGGGGATTGGATCACCAGACCTTTCCCTCCGAAGGCCATACCCCTACCACTCATGAAGAGGCGGTGTGTTAGTTGTTATTGTCTTCCATGAAAAGAAAGACAGATATTTTAAACTGACATTCGCTTCTTGAAAGAAAGTGATACAAGGATTATTCTCCATACAATCATAACATTTTAAAAAATACTAGTGGAGGCTGCACGTGCAAGGCACGTGCAACCCATTTAAGATAATCTTAAAACATTAATATTTTAAAATTTTAGTTGTGAGAAATTGTTTTTTTTTTTTAATTTAAATTGTATTATATAATGTGTATTAAAAAATGAAATGTTATCAATTCTAAATATAAACATGCAGCATATTACACTAATATAATGTGTTGAAAAAACTAAAATATTATTAATTCACTCAAGGGTAGTTTGTAAGATCATTGGGTAAATTTGATGGCTCATTTGCATTTGATGTCTTAAGTCATGTCTCATGGAGTCAATACAGTTCGAATACCATTGATCCAGCATCATAAGGTCCTTTACATTACAATTCAGAATGGACATAATGGAAAAAAGGGTTTGGTATGGTGGATAATTGGAGGGATTAAATCCATTCATAATAAAGCCTTAAACAATTCGTAGAGGAGAATAGACAAATACACAAGTATCCCTCCAAATGATCCTGTTTTACAACATACTGAGTTCCAATTCAATCAAATTTGATTCTAGTCCTGGTTTTGTGTGTAAAATGCATGATTTACCCTCAGGAAAAAGGTATGCCTTGCTAAGTGCAGGACGTTCATAGGGAGCCACCTGAAAGAAAAAAGCTATATGTCAGCATGGGTACAATAGAAGCTCATATGGTACACAAGGCCTTGCAAGAAATTCTTAAAAAGCAGTCAATTGATGAGCAAGCAACAAACTTCTCAAGCTTTAGTTGTTATCATATCTATGAATATTCAGAAACAAACTCCAAGTAAGCAATTCAAACATCTAAGTGAGAAATGAAAAAGGTTCTGAAACGCATACCAGCTCTTTGGAAATAATTGCCAGCTCGCCTGCCTTAACTCTCTGTTTCGCAAACTCCCTAGCTGCATATCCCTGTGAACACATAATCAAAGAGTTAGATTTCGAAAAAGAAAAAGAATAAAGAAACAAAGGAATTCTCAGCGTAAGAAGATATTTCTTCATTCAGTATAAATCTTGAAAGCTACCGAGGTACCAAATATCGTTAAACATGAAAATCAGACATCCATGAAAAATTTCTTCAAAAGAAGTCAAAAATCAGTATCTGAGATTTCAATGGTTGTAAATAATTTTTAATAAAAGGCTCCCTTACTCTTGCTTGCTCAATAGAAAAAGAGAGAAATAATATCATATAAATATAGTTGGAATAATCACATTAATAGTTGCATTGAAAATTATCTTTGTTCTGAAATTAGTATTGATAGTTACATTTTAAGTGGTAGCGATAATTTAAGTAGTATAAACAAATATCAGATAAAATATATCCAAACAAAGGGCTCCAAAGAAATATGTCCAATCGATGGCATGACAGTTATATGCCATGAAAATTAACCTAATTAGTATGGAATAATGTTCTGCAGAATCCCTTACCATAGGAGTGGAGTATACTTTCATTTGCTAAATATTTTGTATTTCAGGAAAGTAAGAAAAAATACACAAGCATAAGAAGAAAAAATACTAAGAACGTAGAACCAAATTGAAGTACTAATGAGATGTAGTCACATAATAAGAAAGCATTTAAGAGTTCAGCTTCTTCTTCAATGGGGTACCTTTGTTGCTCTGTGAAGCTTCATGACTCGGTATTCATTTCCGTCTGCGTGACCAAACAAAAACAATTCCCATTAACAGCTGTGGTTAGAGACCAAATACTATTTTGATAGGGCTTAAGTTATAGAATCAACTACAGCTCACAGCAAGAGGACATATTACAGTTTACAGGAACTTGTGGGCAACTGAATAAGTAACCATGGAGTGGCCCCTCTTCAAGTTCTTTCTTTTTGATGGGGTCCTGGTCAAGCCTTGTGCCTAGGCTGTTAGCAGTTCGGGCATTTAATAATTGTAAGAAAAGAGTGTATCCAACATAATGCATTCTTTACAATCTTTCTTAAAACCTGAACCCTCATCCACCTGTAAATTTTAATGGCACAATGAGTTCATCACATTTGAAAATTTAATTTCATGGAGTCAGTAAAGTACCTTAGTAGCTCCAGCACTGTCAGGGTTGATGTTAAATGAAGCAGAGCAAGACAGTTTGTAGCACAGCTAGCATTAGAATCATAGGAGCATCCGTAGTCATATAAACATAATGCTAAGATTGTAAGTAAAAACTGAGAGTCTGACATTGAGCAACCAATATAGAATAGGTACTGTCTATGGACAAAAAATGGAGAAAAATAATTGAAAAGGAAAAGTGAAACATATGGTGACATTAACCGAAGAAGGGTTTCAAGTTTCTAGCACACCAAAATATTTTTTACATTAAACAAACTGAAGTACTAATATTTACATAAGGAAATAACACAAAAGGAAAATGTACAAATATTTACAAGTATAAGCAAACTCCCTGAGATTTTTGTACTAAAAAAGACTGTTTTAAGGTTTTAAGTGCAAGAGTACAATTTAAGTTTCTATTGGTATGTCAAAAACTGAGATGACATTGAATGTCTGTTGTACTTCAGAGCCACGAGCATAGTGATGAGATTTGACACGAAAAATGAATTTCTTCCCTTCGCACTCCTTGCTATATGCTTCAATTGCTTCAACGTTTTCCTAGTGTTTACATAGTTTGTATTAGAAATGGATACTTTAAAATGAATAAAATTGCATGTATGTATGTAACTTAAAATAATTATCATAATGTAAAGGATCTAACCTCATTGCATAGTTCCATTAATTCGATTGCAGTATGTGAAAAAACTTTTTCTGCATTTTCACCAAACAAGGTGGCTGATATGCTGTCTGTTGAGTCTGATAGCTTGACTTTTATAATGCACCTAAACATAAAACATAAGAAATAGTAATAATCAATTTGAAGGAAATCAAATAATGTAAAATATCTTTTATACCTTGGTTCAGCAGTAGGATTTTGTTTCAAGCAATGAGAACATGATATTAGATTTCCATATTCTCCTGAAATTGTTCTTTTGCAATTGCTGCATGCCATATACCAAAAGTTTTGTGTTGGATTTACTGTGGAAATTGAAGCCTGTATATCCCATACTGCATTCTATACAAAGAATAATAAAATTTAAGTTAATGATTTAAAATGAATGGTTTTTTTTTTATAAAAATTCAATATTTAGAGATAGTTAAGTTTGATACCAAATTTGTAGAAGCTAGGATTTCACTGATATTCATTGTTTTTTGTGGAGAAGTGCTTGTAGTTGTAGGCCCTTTGTCTTTTAAATCTTCAAGTAATTGAACATTCTCAAGAGACCTGTTTAGAAAAGAATAGAAAGTGTTATGTATAAATATAAGTTCTATGTTATTTATAGCACTTATTATTATATTTACCAAGAGTGCAATGTTAGAGCCTCGGGAATATTAGGATTGATCAATAGAGATGTTGATGCTCTCGTTGAAAGTGAAAGACCTGACAAAATATAAAGTCTATTAGTAAATTTATTTACTTATAAAATATATATATATATATATACGTACCATTGTAGGATGAAACTTTTATACGCCTTGCAAGAATCACGGGCCTTGTGTGTTGTAATGCAGATATAGTTTCGCACTCGTTTGTTGTAAATTGCTCCCATGTTGATAACATGATTGGAATCAAGCTATATTAATATTAATCAAAAACACTTATTGATGAATATTGATTGGGAGATAGTTAACAAAATAGTATATCATGATGATAGAATGGAATGACATACTCTCTATCAACAAGAACTATCTGTCGAACAGCTGTTGTTTCTGATTTAACCATTTTCAAAGGTAGTACTTGTACTACTATTGCGAGAACATCTACAATAGTACATATAAACAAAGTAAGCAAAAGTAGTTGATTAAAATTTCGAAGGAAAAATTTATTAAATTAGAGTGTTTACCTATCAATGCAAGTGTGTCAATGTAGTTTACCAGCTCATGAAATGGTACAAAATTATACATTTCTCTTCTTATCTCTTGATTTCCTTCTTCCACTTCTCTAACACGAGTGCGATTGTTAATTATCCATTGGTATTCATTATTGACATATTTATATCTCTGATCAATTGGAGTCACGAGAGCATTTGATACATAATATTCTTTTGAAGGACAAAATAAATTCTCGAACTTTGATATGTTGTCATTAAAGATCATAGCTTGCACTTGATTTCCCTGCATTGAAAAAAAGTTAGTAGCAATACTTAAATTTGAAAAAAATTAAAAATAAATATATTTACCTGAGAATCACTAAGTGTTATTCGTTGATATTTTTTCCCAGTAGTTCGAGAATCACGAACTGGAATTTTGTCATCAACATGTACCTTCGTTATCCAGTACCGAGTCTGATCATTGATTTCAGAAATTAATTTCTGAACTCTAGCCATTATCAACCTACAAGTAAAAGATATACAATTAAACAAAACAAAACTATTGAATAGACATTAAAAATTGTAAAGAATGTTTTCATTGTGAGAAATTAGATGACATGCTATTACATAGAAGAGATACGATTACATGGCATGATATTACATGTGATTTATAGTAAATTACATGTCATTTGCCAGGGCAAATATTTTGTCATAAGATACATACATGCATACACACAGCAATATATCTATTCTTCCAATTACAAAAATAGAAAGTTCGAAACAATTCAGAATTTTTTGGAAGTTTCATTTTTCTAGAATGTATCTTAATTTAATGAAAATACTGGAATTGAAGAAATAGAAGTCATTAATTAAAAAAGTTAATCCAATGACTTAGAAAGGCTGGAATTGACTCGATAGGATAAATATGCTAATTTTGCACTTGTTCAAGTACCACGGATTCACAAGGAATCATTAAAAAATTTTATTTGGATAATTTCCTAGATCAATATTTGAATAAAATATAATAATATCTATGGAGGACGTGTAATTTGATGTTGCTTTGTGATGTGATTTGCCAAGGCTAATATTTTGTTGTAAATTACGCACATATGCACACATATATATGTATATATATATCTAATAGATATATAAGAAGATACATAATTAAGAAGTAAAAACTAACACAACAAATTAGCAATATATCTTTTCTTGCCACTACATTAATAGAACATTCGAAACATTTGAGAATTTTTTGGAGATTGGATACAGTTAGTAATTTGCGATCTAGCATGTTCAAAACGAAAACTTTCTTCTTGATTCTATGAGATTTTTTTACTAAAATTTTATTTTCCTAGAATGTATCCTATTTTATGGTCTAATTCTTATTATTCTGATGATCATCTTTTCAAATGGAGAGAAGAATCTATGAATAGCTTTTCAAGAAATTTTATTTTTAATTAGATTGCAAATACCAGAATAGAGGAAATAGGGGATAACAGATTCTGTTATAGAACCCTTTGGTCCTCTTGATCCAAATATCTCATCTACTAACCACTATGTGAACTACCACTACTGTGAACGAATTGGATTCCTTCAAAGAAAACCCATTCTGGAATTTTCACTCAAAAGAGAAAGAAAGCGAGACAAGGTTGATCCTTATGTCCAAAATCTCACCCCCAGCAGCCATAAATGCCGAGAAGGAAAGAAGTAGTAGTGATCCTTTAAGTACATACAAAAGAGAGTCATTTACAAGAAATTTAGAAATGGCAATACGTTACCAAACAATTTGGCCTGGTCTAAATAAGACTTAGTGATTATATATATATATATATAAAAATTAGTAATCTCATGGAAAGTATCAAGTTCATTTTTTTAATCCTATTTGGATTGATGCAAAATTAAGTTATGAATTGTTTTGTGTGATTTCAAATTTTTATTTCTTTGTTGACATTTCTTACAGTTAATTTGTCTTAAAAACCTTGTTTGCTTTCTTCATTTGGGTTGTGTGAAATAAACAGAGATCTGAGTTTGAAGTGATGGCATTGAAAGAGCATTGGGAGAAATTCTGATAAATAAATTTGATGCACTATCTTACATTACAATATAAAGATTGATTATACTTTTCCTACAGAAGGATTGGGAAAGTTACAATATATTTTAATTTCTTCTTATTTTTCATCTTCTATTTCTTTATTTATATCATTCTACTAATTAAAGTACAAGGAGTATACTAAACTTTACTTGGACATAAATATCCTTTAATTAAAAATATTAACCTATTAACTGATTGTAAATATTTTTCTTAATTTTGTTGTTATTATTAATGATAATGACTCTCTTTGGTAGAGACTTAGAAGGAATCTATTAGAGAACTCATACTAATCTTTCTTTCTTGTTTTCCTAAAGACCAGAATGAAGATCAGCACATATAGAAAAGAATAATCAAATACCTATTTTAAAGCCATAAATTTAAGATTACATAAAACTATTCCTTCAGTTGTAAGGTCTTTGTGACTTAAATTAGGGAGTGTTTAGTTCATAGAAATTATATGATCTTGGAGTTCCCATTTCCATTCACTTACCTTCATACTTTTGAACATGCTATCATGGCTTAGTACTTTAAATCTTAGAAAAGAGAAAATAGCAAGCCTAAGGATAAGATCACATCACTGTTGGGAGTTTTTCTGGACCATAAGGGAACATTAAACTTCAGTAGAGATTTTGAGAATAATTATAACACAAAAATAACATGTATGAAAATCCAAATCCAGCAGAAATTTTGCGACTTTGTTAGTGAATTATATCAGATAGAAGAGTGATTTATTAAGCATGTTGTCAATTTTCGATAGTTATAAAAGTCCTGGAAGCAAATGCCTAGAAATTCTCAAATTCCCAAAACCATCCAAGTAAAGCTCACAGAACCATGTATTTCAAATCAGAATTCCTCCATTTAAAAAAAAATGCATACATGTGATTTATAGTAAACTACAAGTGATATAATTACATAATGCAAGAGAATATACAACAAAATTGATTTGCTGACCAAATTAAAGCAGGTGTTTGGTGCTGAAATTTAACCTGCATGTACAATTTAACTAATGAATTATGGATTAAATGCATCTAAATAACAAACCATATCTCAACAGAAAAAATAAGTAGTATTCTGACATATTTCTTAACTTCCAGGGTGGTGGACCATATTATCTCATTGGTCGAGCCCTTGGTCCAGAGGTTGGAGTTAGCAATTGGCTATGCTTCTTCCTTGGGAATGCAGTTGCTGGAGCTTAGATGATTACATGGCATGGTATTACATGTGATTTATAGTAAACTACAAGTGATGTAATTAATAGATTTTAGATGCTTTGTTGAAACTACTGAATGATTTGTCAGGGTTGATATGTTGTCATCAGATACAGACATATGCACACACACACATAACACACAAACACACACACTCATATATATATATGACTAAGATGCATAATTAGAATTCAAATTAGCAATATATTTTTTCTGACAGCTTTATAAATTTTAAAGTACATGATATAAATTAAAAAATTAGCAAAATAAATGTAAATTGAGAAAGAAAATTAATAATGTGAAATTACCTAAGGAGGTTATTGTGCAATTTGATGTGCTCAACGATTTGAAAGTGCCACATATTCTGTGTTAACACAATATTTTGAGTGCATACATCTTCTAAATCATCTCTTGAAGATGTTTTGATGAGAACTTTTACCGCCGCTGATGTTTTTGCTCTTGATAAAGCTACATATAATTGTCCATGAGAGAAGACTGGCTGAGGAAGATATATTCCCACATGTTCTAATGTTTGTCCTTGTGCCTTGTTTATCGTCATTGCAAAACTAAGACGAATTGGAAATGTTTCCTTTTGAACATAAATGCATACTTGTCATTCTCAGCAGGTTGAAGTGGAATTCTTGGCAAGAATACTCGTTTTCCACGATAATCGCCCACTGAAATTTCGCATCAATTACATTTGGTTGAAAATCAACGACATACTAATCGAGAGTCCGTTGCACAATCCTGCTGATGGGTCTATGTTTCGCAATAATATTACTGGACAATTCATCTTTAATCTCAGCTGATGAGGTGGTAATCCATTTGTGTCAAACCATTTAAGAAATCTCTTCAATCTGTTATGCTGAATCTAATACTGAATCAAAACTGTAATATGTGACAATATTTCCCGGGGAAAACGATCTATTAATACATCATTTATTTCGTCAACGAATTCATTTTTTGGAGCTAATATTGTGCGACTTGAAATGAATTCAGAATTGTGCGCATTCTCTTCGAGATCTGGAAATATTGCTTCTATTAAAGCATTTCGCGATGTGAATCATCTTTGTATGGAATCACCATGCAACTCGGAATTCTTATCTTATCCTCAAGACTTTTTCTTCTATTCCCATTTCCAATACGTAATAAAACTCACTGAATGACGGGTCAAATTTAGCTCTCATGTTCTCTGTTAATCTAATTTTCTCTAAAATGACCCAGAGTTTAGATGTAACTAAACTTGCATCAATTGCTTCTTCTCTTTTTGTTCGAGGAACAACAGGAAGAACTGACGAAAATCACCCCCAAAAACAACCACCTTGCCTCCAAATGGTAAGCTGCTTTCTGTTATATCTTGTAGCATTTCATTAACTGCTTCAATTGCTTGTTTTCTGCCATGATGCTTCATTCCATATATCAACTTTGTACTGAAGTAATTTCTGCAATATTACTTTGCTTAGTGACACCACAACTTGCTATATTTTCAAAGTTGATTGGAATCTTGAAACGTGAATGGCAGTTCTACCACCTGGCATCTAGATGCTGCAACACCAGAAGTTGCAGTAGCAAGAGCAACAAAACCTCTTGATCTTAGTGTAGCAAGAAGAGCCCGATATAATAATTTTTTCGTTTATTTTCCTGTTCACCTGGACCAGCAATGAAAACCACGCCCCATGTTTTTTCAGCCGTATTCTTTCTTTGACAATGAACAATCCTAAACGCATATGTCTGTTTGCTTGATTTTAATGTATAATCCGCGAGTAAATCCTCCTCCTAGGGTTGAAAATAATGCCACTCTCTTACTCTCTCTTCTTCTCGTCTTCTCCACTCTTCTGTTCACAGTTATTCTTTTTATCTTTTTCTTTTTGGGAACCTCTGCTTGTTCATCAGTAAATGATATGATTTCCATTCAAAGCATCACACTTAATACTTTTTGTTTTGCCCATTGACTCAAGAAAATGGAATTGAATGTTTTGTAATACTCTCCAACATTCTAATTGTTCACTGTACATGATTTTAAGTTCCTTGTATCCTCATACATTTAATTGCTTTCTTGGACTTCTCCCAGAATGATTTTGGATTACAGATTACACATACCTAATTAGTTTTGAAAAACAATCGACGTATAGTAATGGCATTTGAATTAGAGTTCGCTGTCTGCTTTACATTGCGTCTAAAGCTAAAATTTGCCACACACATTCCTCGCGCAATCCATGTAACCAAATGCAGATTCAGAAATGTAAATTTTGGAATCCCATTGGACATTTTTTTTCAAATCCCCTGAAATGACTTTGGACCCTCTTAATGCGATTCCAGCAATAACATAAAGCGCAAATATAATCTTTCCAACATTCAACTTTCAACCACCCTCTTCCGTATTTGCCATCACTATTCTACCAATTGCCGCTTTTCTTTGTCTTGACCTCCAGTAATCTCTTTTTCAGCAATTCCAAAAAAAGTATTCCGACATTCTTTATAAAGATATTTTTTTGGCATCCACCATTTGTTAAATTTGTGTTGAAAAAATTCAGTAACATTGTCTTGCCACACATCCTGTAACCTTAGACATTCATAAGGTCCATCATATCTTGGAATCCCATATCCCACAACCTCCCACAAACTGTTGTCTTTCAAGTGGGCCATTGTAATTCTTCACCTGCGAAGCAAATGGATACCTTTTCTTGTAATACCCAATTGGGTAGAATTTATCTCCATAGCTTCAGGGGGGTGAAATCCCTCTTGCATTTTGAAACCGCTGAATTTCATCACTATCTGAAGATTTCTTTCTGATGGGCCGAAAGGGCCACTCTATCATGAACCCTTTGTAAATATTTTTGGTATAAGTACTCTCTTCACAACTTTAATAGTGGAGCATTTTCTAGACATTTACCGTGGACCAAGCAAATTTGGCAGTAAATAGATTGTACTACACAACCCTCGATTTGATTCCCCAAGTTTTGCACCTCGTACTACTTAACTTTTTTCCTCCCTTTTTCTCCTTTCCCTCTGCCCCCCCTCCTTCTTTTCTCACTTTCTTTTCCCATTTTCTTCTTAACCTTTTTCTCCCGTGCCACGGTCGTCTATATATTGATTATAAATTTCTTTTTCTTTGTAATTATTTCTTCCCTTGCAATTGTTTTTAAAGAAACGAAAATTTTTGGATAAGGATTCCCTTACATTGGCCCCGTTCCTTTTCCGCAACAATACAAATTGTTTGGATTCAAAATGACCACAAAGGACCGGCATCATATGCCCTACCCAACTGGAGTAAACAAATATGATTTCGTTTCCTTTACAAGGCAATTATTCAAGTCACTGACCAAAAATTATCATACTCATCGGGTGTCCATGATTTTAATCACCTGATTTTTATATGAACATAAGAAAGTAGTCAGGCGGATGCCCTCTTTTCCCCTTCCCCTCCTCCTGAAATTTACTATAACATAGTACGGATGGCAATCACCCTGGTCCCAATACCTTTCTTTTTCATAATTTCCTTTTCAATTCCTTCTAATTTTGCTCTGAAATACTCCGTGCATCAAATCCTTTCTATTTTGAGCTTCCTCAGTTACCTGCAGTTCACTTTTGATCTCTGACCCAACCAGGTATTACATGTCATTGTTTTAAAAATTCTGTTTTTTTCCAAACGTGTTGAACTACGACATTTGCATCTATATCTCCTGCGTCCGCCATGTCTCTTGGTCCACCTATAAGTGATCTGGTAGTAAAGACAAATGTCTTCCGCCAACTGTTAGAAGCACGAGTTTTTCTTTTCCTCCCAATTTGCGATACTACAACAAATCCCTTGATATAAATCACACGAATCTCCATGTTTTTGGTTGGTTCGATTGCAAAGTAATCTAATCTTGGAGTGTTCCATTTGACCATACCTTTCCAACTACACTAATGTTGTAACAACCGTCCTACTGTATAAATTCGAGCTCTGATTTGTCCGATTTTTGCAACTTGTAACAATAAATTCCCCCCCACACACGAATTGGAATCTCTTGTTTTAGGCCTTCTTCAGATACTTAAAAACAGTAGATTTCCCAAAAAAAATGTTTACAACAATTTTTTTTTTTTTTCCAATACATAAAATATTTATAACAAGTTAGTAAATAATTTTAAAATACCCTTTGTTTTTCTCCTTTTAATCGATGAGATCAGTTGCAGATGAAATTTGGTTAAGGGATCCAACAGACAGTGGGCCTTTCATAATAGTTATTCCTATTTCTTATCCCTCCAGCCTGCTCTTTTTTTATTTATGCCTTGGATGCCAACCTGTATCTCCATAAAGGACATAACAACGGAATGATTGCAAATGGATCATAGCATCCAAAGTACTGTTCTATCTACACTCTGTGACTCTATCCAGTGTGATTATAACACAATGATTCACTTTTTCCATGTTGATGGGTTCTTTTCCTCCTCCTCACTTTCCAATCCATTATTGCTGCTGCTGCCACTTTGTGATTCTAGTGGAGCATGGTAACTCTTTGATTCTAATCCAAAGACTCAGACCTAATTATAATTTTGGATGACCTTTTTCCCATCCCAAAGGCCATGTACATCCTTCTTAGGAATCGAAGAAAAATCAGGACTTAGGAATTTTTTTTTGAGACAAAATTGTCATCAACTTACTTTTCTGAATGATATATCATTGAGCCTTGGTTGATTTGCCAACCGATTTTTTCATTTTGTACCCCCGTAACCTCCCATGTTTCAGTTGATTCATCCATAGAATTATAATTGTTAAGTCGAAGGATGCCCTCGGTTGGTAATCAACCTCATTGATTAATGGTAAACCTTCCCTTTTGTCCTTTTTACTTTAAAGTGTACAACACCCCTTGTATTTCTTCATGCAAAGATCGTTATCTTTAATCCATATTTCACAACACCAAAAGATGTGAATGCGCAAGTATTGTTTGTATGTTCGAACTATTTTTTAAATTGCAGTAGTGCAATCTTCGAACCTTGAGTGAAAACAATGTTTCCGAAGGTTCCCCATGGAACGCCATTATTTGAGACCCAATGATAAATCTTTTCCCTCAAAAACACAAAAACCGTTTCCGACTCATGTTTGAAATCTTCTTTGCAACCACAATATGTCACTAATTGAACATATGACAAACACGATTCCCTGTGGGAGGTATAATCGTGAGGAAATACGATCAAAAAACGGCCGTAATTTGTTTCATAAAATGAGGAGTTGGATCCTGCAGAAATTGTTACTAAAAATATTATGTTTATTGTGATTTAATCACTACTTAGTAATGAGAATCAATATTTGTAGTCTTAAACCTTTTTTTTTTTTTTTTTTTTTTTTTTTTTTGTTTTTTTTTTGAGGGTGTAGGATTCAGGAACTTTTCCTCCTTGATGGTAGACCGTGTAAATTATTCGCAACCATTATTCTTAACTTGTTATATATTCTATGTAACCAGAATTATTTAAAGTACTTTACCAAAACTTTCGTATGACTTACTTTCCTAATTGATTTTGTGCTGAATCCGTTTAGGGCACCTGTGTTTCCTCTCTTCAACATTTATGTTTTGGTATTTAGGCCTGTTGTTTTCCCTCTCCTCCTTCACATTTTTCTCCTTTTTCACTGTAGGAGATGGGGAATTTCCTGATGGGTGATCCCTATTACAAATTAATTTTTTTGGGGAAAAAAAAACATTGTTAATTATTTATCACCCTAATGTTTAAAAAATTTGTTATAGTGTAATTTAATTTTTTCTCTTCTTACCAATTTCATTTGTCTAAGAACTGTAGGTTCATTTGGCCTCTTTTTCCTTCTTTTTTTTTTGTCCTTCAAGGAATAATGTAGCAATAACCTCTTTCCTTTTGATTTCCTCCATTAGTTTTTTTTAGCAACTCTTGTCATTAGATAATATAATTGATCAAAAATAATATTAATAATTGTAAATAATTCAATAAATTTAGAAGTACTAGAATAAATCAATATTTTTTTTTTTTTTTTTCTGCCTTCTTTGGGTGACTAAGACAATTGGCATTGCTCAGTGTGTTGTAATCCAAACTTTTTTTTTTTTTTTTTTCTTGTGCTTTCTCTCTTCTTGCCTTTCTTTCTACGTATTTCCCCCTGTTCCAATTTCCTTCTTTCATTTTTCCCTCTTTTCTTCCCTTTCGTCCTCCTCATTAATGCCTGCAAAATTTTCCTGACTTACTTTTTTGAGAATCTTCTTGTCCTTTGTCAAAACAAAAGTAATTACTGGTATGAATATAAGAACCATTCCAATATATTTTTTTCATTATCTACATTTGCCACAAATTTGAAAATATTGTCAATAAACCATAAACAAAATAAGTTCCAGTGAAGAAATGGCATAGTACAAAGAGAATTCGTAATCTAAGAAGCCAAGATATAGATTCTTGATAAGAAATAACGGGTACGATACGATCGGGTATGGTAATGAATATCCGTTTGATTTTTTTAAGAATCATAAATATTAACTATATTTTGTATGAAAATTTACAAAAATACACCATTGGAAACAATACTGTTTTTTTTGTTGCAGCCGAATGAACCCTAAAGGATTTTTTATTATTCGGAATAGTTTCTAAATAACCGTAATCAGATAAGTATTCCTGACAATTTAGAGGCCGATCCGTATCTGATACAAATCGATAACGGTACCACACCGACCTATTTTCCAAAGTATCCATCCATCTCACAGAATGGCCATTGTGTTTATCCGATTTTTAATGTGAAATTCACATGCATATAAATTTTGAATGATTAAAAGTAAAACAATGCCTCATCAATTTTTGTAATGATATTAAAGTTAATGTAAACCCTAGGTTTTTTTAATAATTTTTTCATGTCCTATTGCGTTGGAATCACATTAACAGTCATTAAAAGCCATTAAATTGGTAGCTTCTTTTCAACCTATAATAAATTAAACATCATTAAAATCAATACCTTGTAGCCTTCTTTTTCCACCACGAATATCATATACATTAAAAAGAATGACTCTTTATCATCAAAGATTAAATTTCCTCTTTTCTAGGTTTGTTTTACCACCGACCCCCATTTAAAAATGTGACTTTATAAGTACCTCTGAATAAGTAATATAAATTTTCTTTTGAAATTTTTCGGCAGCATCGTCTCTAATGTTTTCCTTTCTCACCCAAATAGTAATTCCTCAATGCTTATATAATCTTCTATTTTTTTTTAAAAAATAGAGAAATTTTACTAAAGCAAATCAATTTCGTATCGAAGACCCTAGAAAGAATATTTCAGCCAAAAATTCTCCAAAAGAAAATTTATTTACATATGACAATTGAATAAGTATTTCACATTTTTAAACTGTCCACAATGGTAAACATCCAAAAAATTGTATGCAATGTTATTATGTTCTTAAAATGCCAATAATATAAATAATAGAACATAGTGCCATACCTTGTGCTGGAATTAGAACTCAAGACTGCAATTTGGTGTTATACTATTTGCAATGTAGAAATCAACAATGCATATAAATTTGTTTGAACATGTATTTTATTTAATGTAACCTAATGTTTTTGTTATGGATTGAAAAACATGAACAAAAAAACCATAATGTAGCTTCTTCCTATGGAACCAAGAAT